>WOXC01002394.1:0-35726 GCA_011680675.1 Gymnobelideus leadbeateri | reverse complement strand
CTCAGTACATAGACCTCTACTTCCTCCCCCTCCCAAATATGTCTCAGACTTCCCTTTTGATACTTTTCTTTGTGTTAACTCTAACCTATTTGACCTATATAAAAATGTTGAGGGGAAAGGAGGATACAATATAATTTTTTTCTTATCCTGTACCTTCTAGAATGATGCTCTATACCTCAGGAGGTCTTGCCCCTCAGGAGGCCATGAGAGATATCCCTATCTCTACACATTAGTAAAATGTATATTCATTCACATTAATATAGCACATTAAGGTTTACCATGGCCTTTGCCTACAACAACCTTATGAAGTAGGTTCATTATATCCATTTTATAAATGGGTAAATTGAGACACAAAGACATGAAATGACTGCCAATCATATGACTGGTGTCAGAAATAGGGTTTGCAATCCTGATTCCTAATCACTATTTAGTAAAGGCCTAAAACATTAAGATAAAGAAGCACTTTCTTGAGCCAAATATGATCTGATCACACTAAACTCAAAATTAGGCATGATGGATGTGGTGTCAAGAGATCTGGATTTGAATCCCATCTCTAGCATTTACTAGTTGTCTAATGATTAGGTGTGCAACCATGAGCAGGTCATTTATCTTCATGTGAAACAATAGTGGTGCTTGAAGAGAAAGACAAACTGAAGAGAGTAAACATGAAACATCTAAAGAAAGCAGCATTGATACTTTTGCTTGAAAACTGAATTAACTGTAAATTATGGGTAGAAATATTTTCTACAAGTTACATATAAAAATGTATGCAAATATACCTATGGCCCTCCTGAATGTCACACTTTAAAATTTAACCCTCAGGAAATTTCTACTAGAGAACATTAAAGTAGAGTAGGCGCCATGCCGTAATGACAGATTGAGCAGAAATTTTGCCATTGTTTTCTCCTTCCACTGTGAGATTTCGGCAACCATCTGCTTCTCTCTTTCCCTCTCCCTGTTTCCCTCCCCCCATTATCCCTCTCCTTCCCC
Source organism: Gymnobelideus leadbeateri (assembly GCA_011680675.1). NCBI lineage: Eukaryota > Metazoa > Chordata > Mammalia > Diprotodontia > Petauridae > Gymnobelideus > Gymnobelideus leadbeateri. The sequence goes on along the minus strand of WOXC01002394.1, from coordinate 34,736 downwards.
ATCTCCCTTCCTTCCCTCTCTTCCTCCCTCCATTGTTTCTTCTTCTCTTCCTCCTCCCCTTCTCTCACTATCTCTTTCCATCTCTTTCCTTCCATCTCTGTCTCTGTCTGTCTGTCTCCCTCTCCCCCTCTCCTCTCTCTCTCTCTCCCCCTTTTTCCCTTCTTTCCCTTTCCCTCTCACTTTTTCCCTCTCCCTCCCTCCCTCCTTCCTTCCCTTTCCCTCTCACCCCCTCCCTTTTCCTTTTTCCCTCTTTCCTCTTCTCTCTCTCTCTCTCTCTCTCTCTCTCTCTCTCTCTCTCACACACACACACACACACACACACACACACACACAAGTAAGCATTATTGGGGTATAGTAGCTCTACTTCATTAAGCACTTCAGATGATAATAAATAGTACGCAGGAATTATATGTTACTAAGATTAAGATTAAAAAGCTAGATTGTTCTCACTTCAGCCATCCTAACATGGATGGCATCCAGGACAAACAAAACCACTCATTTGCTCAAAAAAAATTTTTGGCAAGCCCTTCCTATGAGAAAGATACTGTTCTAGGCCCTAAGGATACAAAGATATAAAAATAAGACAGTCCCTGCCCTCAAGGAATTTATATTTTACTGGTAGATACAAAGTGAAGAAGAGAAGTAAATTTAAAGTAACTGAATCTAAAGCTGGAAGGAATCTCAGCAGACCATCTATTCTGATCCTACGTATGAAGAAACTGAGGCCCAGGAAGGTTAGGTGTCATACCGAAGGATACACAAGTAGCAAGCAACCATCAAGGCCTTTCATAGGAAGTGACCCATAAACTGAGCCTTGAAAGGAGATGTGGACTCAAAGAGGCAGAGGTCAGGAGGGAGAGTTTTCTAGGAATGTCAGCCAGCCTGTGTGAAGGTTCACAGAACAAAGACTGAAATGTCGTGCACCTTTGCCTTTGCCCTTACCACTGCTGCCTAGATGACTGCAACAGCCCACTTACTTCCCTCCCTGCCTCAGCCTCTTCCTTTATAGAAAGACTTTGGGGTACACCTGATTCTCTATAGAAGAAAGAGAAAAAGTATTCCTTATCTATAAGCTCTAATGATAGCACTATGAATTATTTTTTTTAAAGTATTAGCCATACTGGACTATATGCGGTCATGGGGGGTGGGGGCAGGGAAGCAAAGGAAATCTGAAAATCAAGGAACTATGGAATTGAATCTTGTTAACTGAAACTAAACTAATAAATTAATTTTTTAAAAAAGTATTGGCCATAGTTAACCATATACTCAGATAATTACACACTAAGCAGGACAAAAATCACACTGTGTGAAGATAGAGGTCAATGATAGATGCATTTTTTAAAACATTCTGTTGGAAATTCCAGGAAACATTTCCAATTCTTCATGAGTTTATCCTAATGCCAAAATCTGTTCCAAGAGTCATGAATTTAATAGCAAAGGAACCACTGAGCTTTTTGGTTCACTCTGAATCAATTAAATCCAGAAAGCTACAAAGTCAAGTCTAGCCACCATTAAAGGGAAAGAAAAACAGAACCTATTTTCCTGCCTTATTTCTACTTGGACATTTGGACAGTATCAGGTTGTTACCTTAGTAAATACAGATATCTGAACTAGTCTCAAGCTAGGAAAAATAGAATGGAATAGAAATTGATTCCATATAATCAAAGTGATATATAAAGGTAGGAAGAAAAGCCTAGGTCCCCAATGGGCAATGTCAGGTTTGCTTGTAGCTGTTCTCAGTGTTTTGGGAAGAGAAAAAGTGAACACAGGATGCTGACCTGACCTTCTAAGACATTTTTTTACTCAAGAAATTCACTCACACTTTTTCTCTAGTATTCACTGCCAGGTCAATGGAACTGTCAATCAACTGAGATCTTACCCTCTGGGAATAAGCCTAGCCATAAATGATCAATAAGCTGTTTTGAGTCTACTTTTGTTGACACCTTCTACCCCCTTCAACTTCGCTCTATCAAAAGAATTCCATTTCATTCTGTTGTTTTTTACAAAATTATTGAATCCCCAAATGAAAACAGAGTTTATGGGTCATCTAATCTAACACTGACCACAATGCTTCTGACCATAGGCTGGGCTCTAGTTCAAGAACTCCAACAAAGAGGAATCCAAAGCTTACTAAAGCAGTTTGTCTTCTCTCTGAGAACCACTAATCTCTAGGAAGGTTTTCATTATGTTAAGTCAAAACTCACTTCTAAACTATCATTTCCCAGTTCTGCCATCTGGAGCAAAATAGAAAAATCTAATGTTCTTTCTACATAACAACCTTGCAAGTACTTGAAGACAGCTGCCATGCCCTCCCTGAGTCTTTTCTTCTTCAAACTAAGTACCTCTGATTCCTTCAATCAATTCTCATATGACATGGTTCATAGTCTGTTCATCATGGATGAAATTCTGTGGCACTGAGAACTAAACATAATCCTAGTATAACAGGGATTATCAGGAGAATCCCCTGGTCTTATGGGTTTGGAGTTGAGCAAGCATTCTGGTCCTTTTAACATGTTTTCTGGACCTTTGCTGAATGATATACACTTTGTAAAATGATCATCAACTCCTGGTTTGCTACCAGTGATGGAGGCAGCTACCTTACTATGTGTCATGTACTGGGTTGAAGATGCAAAGACAGGAGAAAAGCAATCAATTCCATGAACTTGCATATAGCTCGAAAGACCTATATGTGTATAGGTGGATATACAAATAGATCTAAGATGATTGGGGTGGAAGAAGGAAAGGATTATACAAATGATGGAACTCTGCCTTGAAAAAAATCAAGGATTCAGGCAGACAGAGGTGAAGAGAAATGGCATTAAATGGCATCCCATGAAGCAAAGCCAGAACAAAGGCATGGAGACAGGGAGTGGAGTGATAAGTATGAGGAACAAGATGGCCAATCGAGCTGCACCAAAATGTCTGTGGAGGCTGAACAATAATTCTAGAATGGAAGATTGAGGCCAGTTTATAAAGGGCTTTAAATGCCTAACAAAGGAGTTTGTATTTTTTCTACTATTAATCAGAAGTTACTGAAATATATTAAGGACAGTGTTGATATGGATATATGTTCACTTTAGGAAAATCAGTTTGGCAGCTACTTAAAGGATAAATTGGAGAAGGAAGGGATTTGAGGTAGAAAGAATAAATGGGATGCTATTTTGGTAATCCAGTCAAGATCTGGTGAGGGTTTTATTTTATTCTTTTTAATCACATGATTTTGTTTATTATTATTTTTTTAAAAAATGCTTTATTAACTTCTGTTTTACATCATTCATTTCCGCCAGATTTTGAGTTACAATCATTTTCCCCCCATTATTCCCCTACCCAACCTCCCAGAATAGTAGTCCCACAAGATATCGCTTCCTCCAATCTGCTCTCTCCCATACCTTCTCCCATACCTCCATCGACTTTTCCATTAGAGGAAGGTGAGTCTTTGTGTCCCAATACCTGCACATCTTGTCTCCCTATTACAAGCAAAAGAGTATTAATAATAGTATTTATATATATTTGAAACATTTAATGTTAAGACCTTGAATTTCAGATCCATTTCCTTCCTCCCTTGTCACCCATTCCCTCTTGGGAGATAAGTGATTCAGTATATGTTGTACATGTCTAGCTATGCAAAACATTATCATAGTAGATATATTGTACAAGGCTGCTTATAATTCCCTCCCACTCATCCCACCCCCCACCTGGTCCATTCCCTACATGATCCTGTCCCTCTTCTATAGTGGGTACTTCCAACCTCCCCTCACCCCAAGGATGCCCTCCCATCCATCATCCCTCCTCTCATCCCCCTTCCCACTATCCTGCTGCAGGTTGAGATATCCCATTTAGTATGTATGCCATTTTCTCCCTGAACCAAATTCAATGTGAATGTGTTTTTGCCTTTTTAGCCTTCCTTATTCTCCCCCTCCTTTGCAACCACTTCCCCTTGCTTCTTCTGCATGGGATAGTTTACCCTACCCTGTCTCTCCCCATCTCCTCTTACCACTTTCCTCTCTCACCTCATAATTTCATCCCTTGAGTACTCTCCCTTCCCAACAAATTCAACCTATGCCCTCTATCCATATATAACTGTAACCATATACACACACATTCACATATGTATTCATATGACCACACGCCCTTCTTCCATTATTTTCATAGTGAGAAAGATATCATCAGTCACAGTTATTGCTTTTCCATATAGGAATGTAAATAGTTCAACTCTGATAAGTTCCTTTTGATTTCTTTTCCCTGATTACCTTCTCAGGCATCTCTTGCTTCTTGTGTCTGGATGTCAAATTTTCTATTCAACTCTGGTTTTTTCCTCAAGAATGCTTGAAAGTCCTCTATTCCACTGAATGACCATATTTTTCCCTGAAACAAAATACTCAGTTTTGCTGGGTAGGTGACCCTTGGGTTCATTCCCAGTTCTTTTGCCCTCTGGAATATCATATTCCATGCCCTTCGATCCCTCAGTGTAGAAGCTGCCAGGTCCTGGGCTATTCTGATTGTGTTTCCACAATATTGAAATTGTTTCTTCCTGGCTGCTTGGAGTATTTTCTCCTTGATCTGGGTATTCTGGAACCTGGCTATAATATTTCTGGGAGTTTTCTTTTTGGGATCTTTTTCAGGAGGTGATTGGTGGATTCTTTCAACCTCTATTTTGCCCTCTGGATCTAAAACATCAGGGCAGTTTTCCTTGAGAATTTCTTGAAGGGTGATTTCTAGGTTCTTTTCTTTGATCATGGCTTTCAGGTAGTCCAATAATTTTTAAATTGTCTCTCCTGGATCTATTTTCCAGGTCAGTGGTTTTTCCCATGAGATATTTCACATTGCCTTCTAATCTTTCTTTTGTTTGTATCTGCTTAACAGCATCTTGATTTCTCATAAAGTCATTAGCTTCCATTTGCTCTAGTCTAACTCTGAAGGAATGGATCTCCTCAGTGAACTTTTGAGATTCTTTTTCCATCTGGCAAAATCGACTTTTTAAGGCATTCTTCTCCTCATTGCCCTTTTGGGCCTCCTTTGCCATTTGAGTTAGTCTATTTTTTAAGGTGTTGTTTTCCTCAGTCAGGCTGTTGACCCTCATTTCATACTTTTCCTGCATCCTTCTCATTTCTCTTTCCAATTTTTCCTCCACTTCTCTTATTTGATTTTTTAAAGTCCTTCTTAAGGTCCTCTATGGCCTGCAACCCACTCATGTTTTCCCTGGGGCTTTTGGAGCAGGACTTCTGACCTCACAGTCCTTTTCCCGCTCTATGCCCCCAAAATAGGAGTCTAGGGTTGCATTTTTCTGTTTCCTTTGCCTTGGCATGTTGCCACTTAATTGCTTGACTTTTGGGCTTGTTGCCACACTATGGCTTTAAGGCAAGATAGAGGAATTTTCGTCCCAAACGTGTGGGGGGCAACTTCCGTTTCTGGCAAGCTGTAAACCCACCCACAACTTCCACCCTAGATCACAATCCAGATCCAGGGAGGTTAAAGCAAGAGCGATTACCCCCCAAGACTGATCGCTGGATCTCCCTACGATTTGCAGGCCGGGAGCTGGAGCTGCCACTGAAAACTACAAAATGGCGTGTCTCCTCTGCGGCTTCTAGCCCCCAGGGGAGGGAGCCAACGCATTCCCTAAATATCAGTCCCAAAGTCCATAGGACACTAACCTCTTACTTTGTCCTAGGCATGTCTATGTTGATAATTCTGGAGTAGCCACAGCTCCTGGTGTTCTGGGGTTCCTCCAGCTGGCTGTTGGCCCTGCCACCCTGGGACTAAAACCTCGGCTCACGCGGACCTGGGCTCGGCTCGGCTCCTGCGCTCTGCGCGCTGCGTGCTGCCAGGTCCCAGACCACTGCACTGGTCCTTCCTGCAGGGCTGCTGGGCTGTCCTCAGTAGGAGGTTAGCTTCTCTGTGTTGTTCTGTGGGTGCTGGGGCTCCAGAAGTTGTTCAGAGTCCCCTTTTACATAGTTTGGGGGGAATCTGGGGGCAGAGTGGCTTGGACGAGCTGTTTCTACTCCCTCTGGTGAGGGTTTTAATGGGAGGGTGGCTGTGTGAATAGAGAAGGTGTCAGAGATGATATGGAGGAAGAAATCACAAACTTTGACATCTGATTGGCTATGTGGAAGGAGGGAGGGAGAAGAAATGGCTCTATAATCTTATAGGAATAACTAAAGGCCTCCCAAAAGAAATAGTGCTTGTGCTAAGTATTAACGAAAGTCAGATATTCTATGAGCTGAAAATGGAGAAGAAAAGCATTTCAGCCATGGGGAACAGTCAGTGCAAAAGCATGGAGATGGGAGATGTAATGTCCTGTGGGAAGAATAGCAGGTAGGTCACTGTGTATAGTGAGAATTGAAATATAAGAAAATCGAAAAGTCAGGAAAGGTCTAAGTTCTTGAAGACCTTTAAATACCCCTAGAATTTATTGAACAGGAGGATGTCATGGCCACAACCTGAGCTTAAGCATAATCAGTTTGGCAACCGAGTGAAAGATACCATACAGTGGGGAGAGATGATGCAGGAAGACTAATGAGAAGGCTTTTATAATACCCCAAATGAGAGTTAATTTTAGCCATTTAAGTTTAGGGAAGAGGACATATGTGATAGATGTAAGAGAAAAAAATTACAAGATTAATCAATTGTTTGAATATGTAAGAAAAGTGAGGAAAAGGAATCAAGATGACATTTAGGATGTGAACCTTGGTAAGTGTAAGAATGGTAGTCCCCACTTCAGTAATGGGAAACTTAGTCTTCCTGACTATAAAGTGAGTGATTCACCCACTATAATGTGATAGAAGAGCCTGGTGAGTTTGTTAAGAGATAGTGGAGACAAATGTGTTTGTAAGCAGGAAAAGAGAAGATAGATAGGAAGCATTATTAATAGTTAGAGAGAAAGGGAAAATGATAGTGGGGGTAATATGCTAAAAAAAGATAGGAATGTATGAAATGGAAAAAGACGTTCTCTAGAGAAATCTATAAAGGTTGATAGCCAGCTAGCTAGCTAGCTAACTGGATAGATAGGTAGTGTAAAGCCAAACACGAGCAGCTTTACAGAGGACTGCTGCTGTGAACAGCTTTAAGGTTCTGATCACATAGTATAGTGAACTCTCTGTTCAGCAGTATACTAAAGCAAAACATTCACAGAAACCAAAGTACAATATTCACAATGTTATAACAACTTATCACTAAAGTGGCCACATAGTTTTCACCAAAGTGGTCGCATAGTTTTAAGCAAAATATATCATTCAGTAAGTCCTTAACTCAATCATCCTTAAGGAGCAAGCCTCCTTAAGGGACACAAAGTACAAAGGTCAAAGTTCTCCACCCCTAGGTCACATTGTCTTAATCTCTCAGTCAAAAAGTCTTTTGTCTTCTTGACTGGATACTAGTTTCCAATCATTTTAAATTCCATCATCCTTAAGAGATACAAGGTACAGAGTACAAAGTTCTTCTACCCCTAGGCTATAGTAAATCATGATCTTCTCAGTCAACACTAAGTATCCAAGGAGAGGTTTTTTCATCTTGACTTGAGGCTGGCTCTCAGATTCCATGGTTCCTCTTCCATTGTCCCATCTTTTGACTGAATTTACCCAACTGTCACCTGGATTCACAGGTAAGCAGCTCTCAGCTCCTCATCCACCCCCTCGCCCACTTCCTCATCTAGTTCCATATTGAAGTTCACAATGTCCAGTCCACCTCAAGTCCCTTGCAGTTTCTGTTTCTGGGAAGACAAAGCTTAACAGAGCCACAATAACCTTCATGCACATTGCCGACACCATCATCAATTCACTATCTGCCTGTAGACCCACCAATAAGATCTGAGAACTCAACACAAATCATCAGTATATCCCAGGACCTCTGAAACCCTCCTCAAGGACTTCTGTAAACAGACAACAAGAAAATCCTCTTTCAGGGATGCCAGTAAGGTCCCAGGGCTTCTGTACAAAGAATCACAAATAGAAAATTTAGAGAAACAGAACAGACAAACAGAGTGCCTGGCCACCACAAAATTCCCCTTCTCAATTCTGCTCTCTCCCAGTTTGGGCTTCTTCTCATATATGGTCATTAGATCCTCCCTGTTCTGCCCCTTCCTGTTGCATCAGGAAGTTCCTCCCACTTTCAGGTTCACAAGTTCTGTTTCTTAACAAACACTTGATATAATCATGGGCAAAGCTCAAAAGAAACTTGAACTGAAACAATGTGCTAATTAATTAAATAGCTGAAACAAGGCACTAAGTACTTCTTTGCTTGCCATTACAGATAGATAGATAGATGGATGGATGGATGGATGGATAGATAAATTACATATAGATATAAATATAGATGCTGACTGAAGTATACAGATCCTAGAGTACAATTTATAAATACTATGCTAACAATGCAGTAAAAATGAGCAAGTCTGAAAATCTTAAGAACTTTGATTGATGCAGTGATCAATCATGATTCCAGAGAGCTAGTGATGAAAAATGTTACCATCTCCTGACATAAGGATGATCTACTAAAGATGCAGAAGATGACACATTTTTGGACATGGTCAGTGCAAGACTTTGTTTTGCCTGCCTCTGCTTATTTGTTGCAAAAGTTGTGTTTTTCCTTTTTTATGGCAGAAGAAAAGGAGAAAGTAGAAGGGAGAAAAATAAATGCTTAATAACTAATATACATTTATATTATTTTTAAAGAAAAGCAGTAATAACTACCAAGAACAGGAACAAAATGACTCTCCACATCTATTCAGCTTTTTTAAAATTCCCCTAAATTATACTATCATCCAACACACATTTATTTATCTTTCTACAAGATAACATAAGAAATTACATTGGGGCGGCTAGGTGGCGCAGTGAATAGAGCGCCGGCCCTGGAATCAGAAGGACCTGAGTTCTGAGCCGGCCTCCGACACTTAATCCGCACAAACAAAAAAAACCTAGCCGTGTAACCTTGGGCAAGTTACTTAACCCCAATTGCCCTAAAGGGGCGGCTAGGTGGCAGTGAGTAAGAGCGCCGGCCTCGGAGTTTGGATGACCCGAGATCAGATCCGGCCTCAGAAAATGAGCACCCACGCATAAATCAAATGACTAGCCGTGTAACCTTGAGCAAGTTACTTAACCCCAATTGCTTAAAAAAAAAAAAAAAAAGAAATTACATCAAATGATCTGCTGAAATCCAGGAATACACATACACATACACACACACACAAACATTTACAAGTATATATGTGTATGTATATGAAATAATCAGATTGGTCCTGTATCATCCTTTTTTTTTGGAAGGAGGAAGGCAAGGCAATTGGGGTTAAGTGACTTGCCCAAGGTCACCCAGGTAGGAAATGTCAACTGTCTGAAGCAGAATTTGAACTCAGGTCCTCCTGACTCCAGGGCTGGTCCTCTATTTACTTTGCCACCTAGCTGCCCCCCCATCATCTTTTAATACTATTTGCAATTAATTGATTTTTGTTCTATAACTCCCTAAGTAATGGTTTTATGTCTGAAATTAACTTAGAATTCAACTGGCCTATAATAGTTATTTAAAAATCTAGTTCTCTTGTTAATCATTGTTCTATTCTTGTGTTGAGGAAATATGTTACCCTTGAAGGAAGCAGGTGGACAATGAGTCTGGTCTAATATCTTTACACCACCAAGCTATCCTTCAAGGAAATCTGGATAGTTATCCAAACAAGTCTGATCCATTAACTCCAGCCTTGCAGGTGGACTCAAACAAGGAACATTTCTTAATTGCTGGAAGGAAGGAGGGGGTTGTTGCTAGACCCTCATTTCCATATTGTTCCCCACATCCCAGCTCTGTAACCAATCATATTGATTTCTTGATTCATGATGTTGAGTTCTTTTAACCAGTCAAAACTTGTTCCCTACCTATGAAGTTCCATTCTTTGCTCTGTACTTCCCCCAAATATTAAAGAGTTGCCTCCCTTTTTCAGGGTCTTATCTTAACTAGGAAAGCTGAGGTCCTATTTGTTGGTAAATTTGTGCTTTATTCCTAAATTGATTATGCTCAGAACTTTGTAACTCAGTCTACCTTAATTTTAACTGTTACATATATAAACATATGCATATGCACACATTTTAAATTAAATTTTATAATTTTAATCATCAAGTATTTATTTTTTACTTCCTCTACCCACCCCACCCTAGAAAGAAAGGAAAAAGAAAAACAAAGAATACCCATTCTACATATTTAGTCTGTCACCTTTATGTCAGGAGATGGGTGGCATTCTTTATTGTTAGTTAATGTATAAATACACAAATAGGCATAATCATATATACATATATATATGTATACACACACACACACACACACACACATATATATATGTATATATATATATATATATATATATATATATATATATATACACATACACTCATATACATCATTCTCTGGTCCACAAGTCTAGTAATCAAGTCAAAGAAAGAAATAATTTAATGGGGTTGGTCTACCTCCAGTAACAGATTAAGTCCCAGAAAATACCATGATAAATGAACCACTGTGAAAATAAGTAACAATTTCTGCTTTCTATTAAGCACTTCTCTTTATTTCCTATACTGGGTTTTTCTAACCTTATCAGCTTCCCTCAGGGCACCTTCCATTGCTAATGCACACTGGAGTGGTTTACCTAATTAGTGCTCTGAGGGAGAGAAAACACCCAGTGAAGATGCTCAGAGCCCAGAGAAATACTTTTTACTCTTACTTTACTTTTTGCTTAAGGACTAACAACTTGTCCTATGCTAAAGTAAAGAGATACTTCGAAATCTGAGGGCAGAAAATTTGGGCTATATTCTTTCTTTTTTACATACATTTGTTTCACCTATCTAATTTATGCCTATGGTGTGGTGTATGGTAAAATGCAGCTATTTTGTTTTCTCCTTACAGAGAAAAAGCAAATCCATGCAAAAGGCCTAACAAATGAATAATAAAAACTAACTGTTCTAAAAAAGGAACTGGGTATCATTTAAGCTTTCCCGATATGATTTTCTTCAATAACCATTTTTAGATGATAATTAAAGCTATATGAACAAGGCTGGAGACAGGCGCTCCTTCTAGAGTACTCTCAAATGTAGGGTATTTGTTCCAGAGGCTCCAGTGCATTCCAGTTACATATAGATACTGGGGTGGATGGGGGTGGTGAATGGGCTGAGCTATGGAGAGTCAAAGCAGAGGAACTCTAATGAGAAATCACCACCAAATAAAGCAAGTATGTTGAACTGAGACTGTATTTGTTTGAGTAGCCATGTAATTCCTTTCTTAAACTGGAAGGGACCATAGGTGCCACTGAGTCCAACTCCTTCTTTTTACAGATGATGATAATGAGGCACAGAGAGGTGAAGTAATTTGCCCAAAGTCGCACAACTATTAAGAGTCTGAAACAAGATTTAATCACAGATCTCCCTGACTCTAAGGACATTGCTCATAATACAATGCAATGCTATAGAGCTCTTTAGCAAGACAATAGGGAGGCATTAATTGGACCAAAATTAATCTTTGCACTATCTATTAGAAAAGGGTTTGCTCATTTATAAATAAGATTGAAAGAGAAAATCCTATTCTAATGAGCAGAATTGGTATTAAATATTTTAATAAAATTACTTATCTATAAGTGACCAATATGTTCATTATTAATCATTCTTATCTTTTTATTAAAACAGTACCCCTACCTGACAATACTTTTACCAACCAAGTTTATGAAAATATATGTACATGAATATAATAAATCTACCTTTCATTCAAACCCCAGGTCACTAACACTTCAAGATGAGGAAGCTAAGTAGGACTTTAATGCAGAAATATTATTACTACCATGGAGTTGACCTCAAAAAATAACCATGCTCTATAATACTATTTTATATCAAGAAGCACACTTTATTTTACATAATCTACTTGTGAACAGACATTTGGACTATAACCAGAAGTATGCTGGAACCAGCTCGAACCAGTTCATGAAAGCCCATTTTTAAATTTTCAGTATAAGCATTTATTCCTCAGAAATCAACAAAAATCAGGGCATGGCTTATTATTTTGTTGATGATCTATACTTAAGAAAGTGATAGGGGGAATTTTAATAATGCAGATTAAAATTAAGAGTGTGCCTGGCACTCTTTTTTTTTTCTTTAAAGAAGAACTAGTTGTTAAAACACTTACCGGTACACTCCTTACTATAACACATATGGGGAAGGGAGTGTGTGTATGACCTTTTTACTTAAAAAAAAATAAGATCATAGATTTAAACCTAGCAAGTATTCTGTGTCATTGAATCTAAAACTTCCTCATTTTACAAATAAAGGACAGTAAGGTTACATGACTCACCCAAGATAGCAAACCCTAGGGACAAAATTACTTTGCGGATGATATTATTTCTAGGTTAAAGGGTTCTGGCTCTAAAATGTATAAAATGAACTTGGACAACTCACAATTTATTCAAAAGGACACTAATATCCAACAGTAGTTAGCATTGTTCACACACACACACACACACACACACACACACACACACTCTGAGGCATCCTGTGAACTGGCTAGTGCTAATTCAGTTTCTCCTTTTAACAACTGTTGTAAAGGGAAATCATGAGGTTACAAGTGTAAGCCAGGTATTTAATGAAAAACAATTTGCAAACCTAACTTTTGCTTATAGTGATGGGAGTTGGAATTTATGAATCAATTGCACTTAATCCATTTACCTATTGCAATGCCATGCACTCTGTAGGTGTTCAATAAATATTTAATGATATGTATACAGTCCAAAGTCTTCTGATAAGTCCAATCCGCACAATAAAACAATATGATTTTTTGTGTGTTTCATGGATTACATAGACAATTAGATGACTACAGGAAGCTGGTTTGTTTGTTTTTTTTTTTTCTATCAGTCTATAGTAAAGTCAATCAATTCCTTTCTTCAAATGCATTTCACATCTTAGGCCTCTGACACCTACTTGAAAACCTTTGTTAACATACTTCAGAATCCATTATTTAGCCACCAGGGGGAACCTATAAACAAGATAGGGGTGTTCTAGCTCCAAGGCACTGGCAGCTTCAGGTATTCACAATCTCAAGCAAAAGGGGACCTCTATGCCAGGAAGCATTCCAGCCCCAGCTAGTGTTACCTGTATAAAATCCTTGTTTTTCCCTTTCCTCGGGAGCCAGGTTTTAACTCTCTATCAAGGTACAAAAGGAACCAACCATCAAAGAAGTGGCCTTTGCAAGACACAGAGAAAATAACATTTTTTTCCTGTGGCTAAATTTGGCTCTGCAACCAACCCAGCTTTGTTTAGCACAAAATGTCTCCCATATCTTTGAGAACTGGGATCCCTTCTTTATTTCTCCACAAATACACAAACCACAGCCAACAGCTCAGGTTTGCTGACCAAAAAGTAACACAGCGAAAAGGCTTCAAAGTTAAAGTAAGCATTTAGGTAGAAAGAGAGAACTTCTAAACCCAACTGTCACTTAAACAACCTGGAAGGACAATGGAAACTGGACACTAATGATCAGGCATTAAACTGAAAGAAGAAGCCCTAGGCATTGCAGTTTGGGTTTTCCATGTCTCCCGTTTCCCAAGGCTTGAGTTTTCCCTGTACTCTGCTCACAACAGAACTCCACTGAACCACTACCACTCCTGGTTCCTGATTCTCAATAGGAGTGCATAGGGGTGCTATAAAGAATCTACCCCATAGCTAGGGGAGATGCTTCCCTTCATGCTGGCATTCTCTCTTTCAAAATTATGGGTACCTGGAGGAGGCAGAGCCAAGATGGCAGAGTAGCTTGGCATGGGCTCTGGCTCCAAACCCAATTCCTGTAAAAGAAATGACTAAACAAAATTTAAAACTACACAACCCACAAAGTGACAGAGACAAACAAATCTCCCATTGAAGACAGCCAGCAGGCCATCATGAAAGGTCTATCTCACTGCACTGGGAACTGAGTTCAGTCCTGCAGAAGCCTGGTGGTTCCAGCCCCAGGTCAGTTCCAACCAGCATCAGCCAGAGCAAACTTCAGAAGAGTGAATAACCAGCAGTTGTGATGGCTTCCAGACTTCTCAATGCATAAACAACTAAGTAAAAGGTCAGTGTGGAACAGTGTTGGAACAGTGGTGGACAAAAGGGGGCAGTCCACCTGCTGCCCCTGGGGTGAGAAGCAGGGTGGAGGCACAGCAGCTGCTACATGTGGCTGCCTCAAGAGTTCCTGGCTTGCAGATTGTAGGGGGACCAAGCAACCATTCAGAGGTAATCCCTCTTGCTTGAACCTGCTTGGATCTGGATTTCAGTCTTGGGGGGTGGTCCTGGGGTGTGTGAACAGTGAGCCAGAGCTTGTGGAGGCTGTAGAGATGGAGCCCTACTAATAGCTCCAGCAGCTATGAAAACCCCAGTGATTTGAGACAAAGCTCTCTCCATTCTGAAAGCAGAGTTCTACCATGGCAAAGAGCTCAAGGGTCAACTAATTGGCTGGCAATATGAGCAAGCACAGGTAGCACAAACAGATGATAGAATCCTTTTTTGGAGACAAAAAGGATCAAGGCATGGAATGGAGGGAGACAGTGAAGTCAGAACTCCTGCATCAAAAGCCTGCAAGAAAAATATGAATTGGTTACAGGCCATGGAGGAGCTCAAGAAGGATTTTGAAACTCAAGTAAGAGAAGTAGAAGAAAAAAAAATGGGAAGAGAAATGAGAATGATGCAGGAAAATCATGAAAAGACAGTCAATAGCCTGCCAAAGGAGACCCAAAAATACACCAAAGAAAATAACACTTTAAAAAATAGACTTGAGGGGGCAGCTAGGTGGCACAGTGAGTAGAGTGTTGGCCCCAGAGTCAGAAGGACCTGAGTTCAGATCCGGCCTCAGACACTTAATGCACACATAAACAAAAACCTCCTACCCATGTGACCGTGGACAGTTACTTAACCCCAATTGCCCTCCAAAAAGCAAAAAAAAAAAAAAATAGACTTGAGCTAGTGTGGCAAAAGAGGCACAAAAAGTCAATGAGGAAAAGAATGCCTTAAAAGGCTGAATTTGCCAGATGGAAAAAGAATTTCAAAAATTCACTGAAGCAAATAACTCCTTCAAAATTAGATTGGAGCAATTGGAAGCTAATGACTTTATGAGAAATCAAGATACTATAAAACAGATCCAAACAAATGAAAAAGTAGACGCCAATGTGAAATATTTCATTGGAAAAACCACTAACCTAGAAAATAGATCCAGGAGAGACAGTTTAAAAATTATTGGACTACCTGAAAGCCATGATCAAAAAAAGAACCCAGACACCATCTTGAAAGAAATTCTCAAGGAAAATTGTCCTGATATTCTAGAACCAGAAGGCAAAATAGAAATGGAAAGAACTCACAGATTGCCTCTTGGAAAAGATCCCAAAAAGAAAACTCTTAGGAATGTTAAAGACAAATTCCAGAGTTCCCAGGTCAAGGAGAAAATATTACAAATAGGAAGAAACAATTGAGTATTGTGGAAACACAATCAGGATAACACAAGACCTAGCAGCTTCCACATTAAGGGATCAAAGGGCTTGGAATATGATATTGCGGAGGTCAAAAGAGCTAGGACTAAAACCAAGAACCATCTACCCAGCAAAACTTAGTATAATGCTTCAGGGTAAAATATGGTAATTCAATGAGATAAATGATTTTCAAGCATTCTTGATGAAAAAACCAGAGCTGAACAGAAAATTTGGCTTTCAAATACAAGAAGCAAGAGAGGCATGAGAAGGTAAACAGGAAAAAGAAATCATAAGGAATTTATAAAAGTTGAACTATTCACCTTCCTACCTAGAAAAATGATAATTGTAACTCAAGACTTTTCTCAGTATCAGGATAGTTGGAGGGAATATATATTTATACATACATATATGTATGTATGTATAGGGGGTATATGTGTATATAAACATATATGTGAGTATGGGCATATGTATGCTCATGTATACATAGACAGAGGGCACAGGATGAGTTGCATATGAAGGGATGATATCTAAAAAATAAAATTAAGAGGAGAGAGAGGAATTTATTGGGAGAAGGAGAAAGGAGGAGATAGATTAGGGTAAAATCTCATATAAAAGAGGCAAGAGAAAACTGTTACAATGGAGGGGAAGAGCAAAAAGGTGAAAGGTAATGGGACAACCTTACTCTCCTTGAATTTGGCTTAAGGAGGAAATAACATACATACTCAATTGGGTATCTTACCCTACAGAAAAATAGGGGGGGTTGGGAATAAGAGAGGGGATGATAGAAGGGAAGGCAGATTGGGGGAGAGGGTAGTTAGAAGCAAACATTTTTGAAAGGCATTAGGTAAAAGGAGAAAATTAGAATGAGTCAGGGGCAGGACAGGATGAAGGGAAATATAGTTAGTCTTTCATAATATAACTATTATGGAAATGATTTGGGTAACTACAAATGTACAACCTATATTGAATTGCTTATTTTTCGGGGGGGGGGTGAGTGAGGAGGGAAGAAGGGAAAAAATCTGGAACTCAAAGTTTAAAAACAAATGTTTAGGGGCAGCTAGGTGGCTCAGTGAATAGAGCACCAGCCCTGGAGTCAGAAGGACCTGAGTTCAAATGTGGCCTCAGACACAACACAAAAAACTAGCCATCTGACTTTGAGCAAGTCACTTAACCCCAATTACCCTCCAAAAGCAAAAAAAAAAATGTTTAAAAATTGTTTTTTACATGCAACTGGGAAATAAGATATACAGGCACTGGGGTATAGAAATCCATCTTGCCCTACTAAAAAGTTAGGAGGGATGATGGGGGATGATATTAAGAGAGAACAGATTAAGGGAAGGGGTATTCAGTAGGCTCACTATTTGGGGGTGGGGTAGGGGAAAGACGGGTAGAAAAAACTGTAACTCAGAATTTCGTGGAAATGCATGTTGATAACTAAAAATTAATTAATTAATTTTTTAAAAAGGTTGTAAAGAGATAAAAGTGAAGCCAAATCAGGGTTGATAGACTGAGAGCAAGGAGTGAAGCAACTAGAGATCTTAGTGAGGAAGCAGTGTTGGGGTTTTTTAATTTTTTGTGAAGCAGAAGGAAAAATAGAGAGCAAATAAATTGTGATCTGGGAAATCTAAGGGTTCTGGCTGATGGAAATGGAATACCGCCTGAGGGTAAGATCAAATATGTGATTGTACCATGGTATTGCTCAGGTGAGGAGGAGGCTGAGGTGAGATGGCACAATATAGGGGATAGAAAGCTAGTTCTATCTCTCTAATTTAGGATTCAACCCCCACCTCTAATACTTTCCACATGTGGGTCTCATTTTTTTCATCAATAAAGTGATGGAGTTGGGGAAAAAAAATACTATCAGTACCTAGCCACACTGAGCAGTTTGTCCCAATGCAATGGAACTTGAGGAATGTTGGGTTGATCTCCCAGTCAGCTGGCAGAGTTCTGTTTCCCTGCTTCTGTAGGCATGTCAAAAGGCAGATTACACCTGATAACTCATTATCATGAAAGGCCTGTAATAAAGAGGTTGAATTCCCCTATCTTGTACACGGCACAATGCATGATCATACTAGTCATGAATTTAATTCTTTTCAAGACCTCCGAGGTAACTCACGTGAGTGATATCAGTGGCATGAATTTAACCCACTGGTGATGCCTTTAGTCCAGAACTGTTGCAGGCTGCCCACTGCTCGGGTCTGTATGAAATGTTGTTGGCTAATCTACAAGCGGTGGAAAGGAAGTCTTGACAGGCATAGTTTTACAGAGCAAATGCCAGGTTCCAGAACTAAGTGCTACCTGGACAAAATTACACTGACCACCCCCTGGCATTTGTTCCACCACTCTTACTGGTCTACTCCATTTGTTTGCCCCAAGACACCCTTAGCATACCTTAGTATACTATACCCTTAGTATCTCATCACAGCTATATTCTTCTCCGTTACTTACCTTCACCCATTGCCAAACTCTCTCCTTGCTACCCCTCATTCCTTCTGCTTTTTCCTAGCACTCAGAAGGTGTCAACATCATTGATCCTCTTACTAACTGAATTCTGCCTAAAAATTCCCAGTTATGGTTCTGTACCTGGACTCTAGAACCACTTATCTTAACATCTTCCTTGTACTCCCAAATATGCAATTTGCAAACATGTAAATTGGAGTTGAGTTGGCTGCTAAATAGTAGGGTTATAACTTATCAGAGCAGCCAGTTGATTTTTCCCTTCTATGAAAAATATAAACCTAGGCAAAGGAGAGAGAAATCAGGAGTATGGCCAGGCTATTCTCATTTTCATACCTAAGGAAAACAAATTGCACTAACTACAAAAAGAAAGATTAAACTCATTTTGATAGAATAAAAGTTTTGTTTTTCAAATTCCAGACACAGACAACACAGTCAAAACAGATTTTGAAGTAGGATCACGTATCTGACTTTATGAAAGATTTTAGAGATCATCTAGTCCAATGTGTTCATTTTACAGATGAGGGAACTGAGGCCCAGACAGTTTCAATGACTCCTAGGTCACCCAGTAAGTAGCAGAACTGTGAGTCTAACTCAGATTCTCTGACTCCATGTTCAGGATAGATTTAGCTTATCTGATATTTCTGTAATAAGAGCCGACATTTGTATATGTCTTTAAGGCATATAGAGCACTTTGCATATATGACTTTGCCTGACCTCACTGCAAACCTATGAGATAAATCATTTAGGTATTATTATCCCTATTTTTTAGATCAGACTGCAAGAGGTTAAATGGCTTGTTTGTGATCAAATAGTTAGTACATGTCAGGCAAGATTTTTATCCAGGACTTCCTGACTCCAGGTTCAACACATTGCCCAGTGATACTCTCCTCCCACTATTTTACATCTCTTTTGCCTCCTCACAGGACTTGGAGAGTCTCATGTTAGGATTTGACAACCACTAATGGAATTTTCCCAAGACTCCAGAATTCCTAGTTACGGCTCTGTACTCTGATTCTCTTAACACAATCACTGTTTGGGGCAAATATTTTGGAAAACTGAACATAGAGCTTTCAAACTGCCTCCTGACTATTAGTACATAGGTCTTGCCTTGAAGTACTCATTGAATAAACTGATAAAACCAAGGAGGTTTTGCATGACACTTAAAAGCAGTATGATGTTCCCCAAAGAATGCCATCTCTTTCTGTAGGGGAGGATTCACTAATTTTGCTTATATTTAGTTTTTTCTTGCCATTTCAGGCTTCTTATACTTAACAACTCCCTACCCTAAACCACACCCCTTCACCTCCCCAACTGAGAGAGAGAGAAGAAGGAAGAAGAAAGAGGAGGAGGAGGAGGAGGAGAGAGAGAGAGAGAGAGAGAGAGAGAGAGAGAGAGAGAGAGAGAGAGAAAGAGAGAGAGAGAGAGAGAGAGAGAGAGAGAGAGAGAGAGAGAGAGAGAGAGAAATTCCATAACATTGGCCTCTTTGCTGCTCACACAAGGCACTCCATCTCCCAGCTCCAGGCATTCTCACTGGCTGCCCCCATGCCTAGAGCCCTGCCTCCTCATTACTGCCTCCTGGATTCCTTCAAGTTTCAGCTTCTACCACAACCCCTTCCCAGTCTCTTAAAGCTAGTGCTGTCTTTCCAAGATTATCTCCAATTTATCCTGTATATCTTTGTATATTATTGTTTATACATTGTCTCACTCATTAGACTAAATTCCTTCATAACAGGGATTTTTTTTTTTTATCTTTGTATCCCCAGCACTTAGCATAGTGTCTGGCCCATATGATGGCTCTGGCTCTGTAATATATGTGCTTGTCGACTGACTTGACTAAAATCTTTAAGTTCCTAAGAGCAGGAGTTTGTATGGCAATGCAGACCCAGGTTGGAGACTGAGGAAAAGAAAAGAATCTGATGTTATCTAGTCCAGTATAGTCTCCAACATAAACCTCTAGTTTTACATTTATAGTGCTGCTGCTATTGAAATCCAAATATTTCTATTTTTTTTTCTTAACAGAAATTGGGATTTGGGTTTAAGTCTTTCTAAAGAAAAGATTATGATTTCACTTAACAAAGGCTTGTTAATCCAATTACATACTCCTTTGAGCAAAGGGACAAAACTCAATGAAATGCACTCTTGGAGAGTGCAAGCAGGTGTGCTTGCCAAACCCAGGTTAGAGGCATGCGTTCAGGCCCAAACTACTGAATCAGAAGCTGTTCACAACAATATAGACAAATAAAAATAATAGCAAACCCAGTTTCTATTACATAGCAAGTTTTGTTTACAAAGAGAAATCTCTTGCATTATGTAAGATAAGGTAAGAAATCCCTCCCCCAACTCTAAATAGCTCTTCCTCCTGAAGTAACTTTGCATATACTTATCTATTGACATGTTATATCACTGCTCCCTCCTCCAGTAGAAAGTACATTTCTTGAGGGCAAGAACCATACAAATTTTTAATATTTGGTCACCCTCTAATACGGTATCTTGCGAACCTTATATTCTTAACAAATGTTTGTTAAATCAAATTAATCTTCACAACAACACTGCAAGGTAATTATGGGAGGCATTAATATCCCCAGTTTATTGATAAGAAAACTGAGTCTCAGAAAGTTTAAGCCACTTTCTGATTTTGCTCCTAATAACTTCTTAATTTCTACCATTTGAGAAAGGGAGTGCAAGTATGATCACCCCAACTTCAAGATGCAGAAATTGAAAGGTTAACTGAAAAACCAAACGGTTTGTCCAAGGTTATATGACTAAAAAGTGACAGAACCAACATTCTAACCCAGGTCCTCTAATTTCCAGTCCTATGTTCTGATTCCAACATGTGTTGCTACATCAAAATTAAGAACCAGTTAAATTTATTAAATTGCAATGAACAGAAAAGAAAATGTCTTTTTGTTAAAGAAAGGACTTAGTTTTGGTTCAAGGTCATAAATGATATAGCCATCTGAATCAATGTTCATTACTCCTATTAATTAGTCTTATTGATCTAATTTCAGGACTCATGTCACTGCTTCTAACTAATGTAGGTAGTGAGCTTTTCTCAGATGTCAGTCTTTCTTAATATTACCCAGATGCACCTGTTATCTCCTCAGTTTGAAAGTCCCCTCCAATGGTACAGGTTGTAACCCATCAATGCTCATCTTTTCTGTGGGACTCTTAATGAAGACAAATCATTATAGAGAAGGGGCCCAGCACCTTCATAACCACTAAGCAACAACTGTTGATCATCTATCTGCCACCAATGGGCAGAGACACAGAAAACCTGGGAGTAGCAGTACCCAGTCAGACCACAACTGAACCCTCACAGACATCATCCAGGGAAGTGATTCCTCTGGAGAAGGGGCCAGCCATCCCCACCAAAAACTAATCAACACAGTGGGCAGGCAAGGCAACCTAGCTGACGTAGCAAGCTCCAACTTTCTTTAATCCTGCAGAAAGGAGAGAAAGTGGTACATCCCAGGCAAGTCAAACCATCACCACCACTTTGACCAACATTTGCCTTCTCATCATGATTGGAAAACCCACGACCTTGAATTCAAAAGTCTTGGGAATAGCAATGCCCACCAGGGGGAATGTTTCCAGCTCCAACCCAATGGCCATCACTGAGTGTAGAAAACATTGTGGACAAGGGATCCATCTTCCTCATACAACTACTGACCACTAACAGGGACAGGAGCCCTGAGAATGAAAGTAACCCTCAGACCATTCCTGCTTTTAGTTTAGTCCTTGCAACCATCATCTAGGAAAGCAACTATTGTGAAAGGGGCCAGACATTCCCTCCAATGGCCACACACATCATAGGCAAGCCAGACTGACTGAGGCAGCAAAGCATCTTGAGGCATAGAGGAGGTAATATGTGCCAAGCAGGAAGAATCATCACTACCACCCCTAATCCCTTAGATTTAGATGTCAACAGCCCAGGACCCTGACCCCAGCAGCTCTGGGAATAGTGACATTATTTAAGCTCATGAAAGAAGAGGCCTTACCATCTGCTTCATTGCTACATTCTAAGGATGGGGACTTTCCCATCATTTGAGATGCTGTTGAAGCCTTTCCGCATGTGTTATTTCCTCCATTGGGAGCTTCTTGAGAGAAAAACTGTCTTATGTTTCTGTTTGTATACCCAAAGCTTAGTACAGTTATTTGCATAAGAGTAAAGCTTACTAAGTGCTTCATTCATTCATAAGGGCATCATGGAGCCACCCAACATCTGAGAGGCCCTTTCTCATTCCTCCTTTCCTTGTATCATTGTAGTACTCAAACTGTCTCTCTGTCGTCTCTGGCCCTCAGCACATGACCAACCCATCTCTTCTTTCTATCATACATTTCATTGATAAGATAATTTCTATCAGGGGCGGCTAGGTAGCGCCATGAGTAGAGCGTTGGCCCTGGAGTCAGAGGGACCTGTGTTCGGATCCGGCCTCTGACACTTAAAACACACACAAACAAAAACGGAGCCGTGTGACCTTGGGCAAGTTACTTAACCCCAATTGCCCTCCAAAAAGAAAAAAAAATAATTTCTATCAATTATTATTCAAAGCTACTCCTTCGTTATATGCTGTAACCAGCCCATACCCATCATGCAGTTCTTCATTGCCTTTCTGTTTCTTTGGAGAAAAAAAATAACTATCCCATCTGTGTATCACTTAACTGAAAGACTTTAATATATTTTCCAACAACAGAACAATAATAATAGCTCTTATTACATATAGCTTTATGTTTTACAAAATGCTATCTTCAAAACATGGTAAGGATCATTATCCCCATTTTACAAAATGGAATGGCTGCCATTCCAAGGCATGACCATTATTCTCATAGTTTGCTATGCCTACAAATACCTGCTGAACTTGGAAAGTCTGAGTGATTAGAATTTGTCTGGTCTTCCTTAGAGAGCCCTGACTCTTGATATTCTGTCAGCATTATATTGCTTGTGGAGCAATTATAATATATAGGATATCTTATTTTCAACCATGAGTCTCTGGGGGGCAGCATACAGGCATGTACACTGCCCAGCAGCCTTAGTAAGAGAGTGGTGAGTCACATAGCCTGCCAGGTCCATCTGATATCTCTCTCAAGTGTTCCATGGTGTCTGTGTAGATTGTGTTTTGTTTACTGCAAACCACACATCATCAACCCCATTGCTGCCTTCTTGGATCTCTAGAGTCCTAATCAGTGTCTCTGGCTCTCTCTATAGTGCTCTGGTCTACACAGACAGCTGCCTCTTAGTCTCCCTTTTTGACAAACTGCTGGTTCCAAGAAATAGTTATATTTTATAAGATGTGATTAGACTAGCTCATAACTGAGTCCTCCCATTCAGCAGTAAAGAAACCTGTAATAAAATCTTGTTTCAACTCCTGATCATGGTGCAGAAGGGACTAGATGTTGCTGAACTGGCACCAACAGAGTGTGGCTCCTGTAGGTCCCACTAAGCTAGAAAGGTTTGATTATGGGCTGTATTTGTTAACCAGAAACTGGCCTAAAGAACAGAAGAAAAGTTCATCTCCAAAATGTTGGCCACCAAGTGATATTTTTTTCTTTTATTGTGGCGGGGGCAGAGGAGGGGGAGGTCATAGAGCTGCATCATTGACTAAGGTATAAGGGTGTTCATCTGCATCAGTGGAAGGAGTAACCACCCTAAAGAATCATGGCTCCTTGATGTATTGAGCTATAAATAAGCTTTATTTATCTTTATAAGTAAGCTTTATCTAAATCTTCATAAAGTGGAGCAAAAGAAAAACCCAGAGCATGAGACATAAATACTTATATACCTGTATATAATAATCTCTAAACACCAAAGTGGTTGTCTTCCATGCCCTCCCTACACATACCCCCACAACCAACTTCCAGAAGAATCGTAAGCTCTTTGAGATTAGTGACAGCTTCTATTCTAATACATAGTAAATGCTCAATAAATGTGAGGTGAATTAAACTGAATAGAATTTTAGCTGTCTATTTATAGGACCATGAGAGGAACTGGTGCAAATGAGGGAAGATGGGAAAAAACAAGGATTTCATTTAATTTGTATATTTTCCCCTCATTTGCCTTGGCAGAAATGGGAAAACGGGGGCGGCTAGGTGGCGCAGTGAATAGAGCGCCGGCCCTGGAATCAGAAGGACCTGAGTTCGGAGCCGGCCTCCAACACTTAATCCGCACAAACAAAAAACCTAGCCATGTAACCTTGAGCAAGTTACTTAACCCCAATTGCTTTAAAAAAAAAAAAAAAAGAAATGGGAAAACGATGTCTGTTTGTCTCTGTGTCTGTTTCTGTCTGTCTCTCTCTGTCTATGTCTGTCTCTCTCCCCACCTATTGTGTCTTTCTCCTGCTAATCTCTCTTTCCCCCTTCTCTCTCCCCCTCTGCCCCTTTTTCCTTACTTCTCTATGTCTCTGAGTCCTTTCCTTCACATCTCCATCTCTTGTTCTCTCTCACTCTCTAAGGTGATAAAACCAGAAGGTTCATTTCCTTTGGTTTCTACCTCTCTACCTGCCTGTCTTTACAACAACATCAAATTAAAAGCACGCAGTACAGAAGACAATAAAGTGCCCGATCTCATCAGCTTCCAGCTCCTTCATTCTTTATTGTGAAGTGGTTTTCCAGCATTCTTCTGTCAATTCTATTTTTGAGAAACTGCTCTCACCCCTTTTACAAGAAAATGTCATTGCACCTCTGGTATAGGCAAAGGGGAAATCTAATTTCATTATAGTTAAGTGCCTGCCTCTCCATTACCTTCTATAATAGTGTAGCGTAGTATATTATAGGGCTTTAATAAATAGAAAGGATGTGGGCTAGAGCACATTTTAGGAGACCAAATTACTCTGAGCCACTATCTACCTCTTCAGTTCATCCTGTTTGCTGTCTTTCCAAAACCTAATTATAGCATTTGGTGGAAATTGCTGTCCAATGGTAACTGGGTGACTGGCTGCACAGAGCATAGACATGCAGTTATATTGGCTTCAGTTTTCATTCCTATCACCAAGTAATTGCATCAGACTTCCATATTAATCCCTGTAGACTGGAAGCAAATGAAATATTATAATTACCTTTTAGTCCCTTTTCCCTAAAGCCCAAATTAGGGCAACATGTGTGTCTAAAGGGATAAAAAGGGGGTGGGGGCTCTGTCTCTGATGGGTCTCCTGATGGTCTGATCAAAGAGAAATATCCAGCCCTGTCTCCAGCTTCATGGCAGAACACAGGCCACATCATTAAGCATGTGTCACATCCGCTTAGCAAAGTGTAAGGCCCCTGTCTGCTCAAATCAGTATCACTGTGAGACATATTGGAGGGATCTTAGAGAAAAAGGCTTCTTCTCTCAATATAGATGTACTAGGTATCAGAATTTGAAAGGATTTTTCTGAAGAAAGGGGGCAGATGAGCACAGCTTTATGTCGACTTAAAGTGTGAACAAGTATTTTTCAAGCTATCTGGACAAATACAAAAACCCCTTTGCTCTTCTCTTGGGGGCAATTTGATTGGGGTTATGAAACAGAAATATCTACTGCAAGATGAACCTGAATTTTTGAAGAAGTAAGCGAATTTAAGACTCGGTTTCTTCAGGCATTTTAAATGGGTTTGGAATCCAACTATTTTTAATGACCAGAATCAAAGCAGTTCTCTGAATTTAAACTCCATTCAAGAACTCCCTAAGAAGTAGCAAATAACCTCTCAATAAAGCCACTCTCTGTACTAGAAAGAAAGCCGGCTGTTGGCCATGCTTCATTCACCCTCTGTGTGTGTGATTGGGGGTGGGGGGAGGCGGGGAAGAGGGGAGATAGAAACCCAGAGACTAATCCTTGCAAAACTTCTGTCCCTAATGACTCTGAAAGACTAAAGAAATGGCAGTTCACTCAACTTCTATGACACTCCTGGAGGTTTCTGCACAGGGACAGAGGCTATGTCCTTGAGAAGTGTCTTTTCTGTTGCCTTCTGCGGGAGTGGTATGACAGCACCTGCTTTAGGTATTATTTCCCAGGGCACATCCTTCAATGTCTCAGCAAGAAGCATAATGAGAAAAGGATGGCATTCCTTAGAGCCAAGGGCTCCTTTGAAATAGAAACAACCGGTTTTCTCTTTTAAAGTGACAACTACACTATGTGTCAAGTAGGAACAGATTTACAGTGATATTAAGTGCAAACCAGATTGGGAAATTCCTTTATCCCTCCATTTAATCTGATGAAATTGGCTTCTCGTGGGTTTAAGAAGTCACCCAGAATATATTGAAAAGCCAGAAAGAGCATGAACACAGGACACTTTACTGAGGGCCTTTATGTGAATTTTTCTTTTCTTTTTATCTCACTGAATTGGAGCAAATCATGAAAGGAAATGGGGCCAGGCAGGGGAATTTATGTTGATCTGTTTTGGAAAATGCACTTCGAAGATCTTAGATTTATAACTAGAAAGAATTTGGGAGGCCATTGGGTCCGGCGCTTTATTTTATAGATCAGAAAACCAAGAAACAAAGAATCTAAGTGATGTGCTCGGGGTTGCCAGCTAGTGAGTGTCCCAGGCAGGATCTGACCTAGATATTCCTGACTTGAAGTCAAACACTCTACCCACGTGGCCCTGCCATTTACTAAGAACTCTGATCTGGGGCACAAGATGCTGGGTGAGTGTGTGGGTGATAACAAAGATGAACTTCCCAAAGAACAAACCTATTGCATTCAGAAAACTTATGGCTCTTGGCTTATGAAAACAAACCTATTGCATTCAGAAAACTAATGGCTCTTCTTCCTCATCTTTCCCTCTTAGAATCCCTGTCTCTATTTCAGGCTCAGCTCTAGCTTTCTTCAAGAGACCTTTTCTGAATCTCTTAGACATTACTGCTTCTCCCCCTGTCCTCTAAAACCAGTTTATATTTCTTTTGTATTTACTTACATGTGTGTTATTTCTCTCAGTAGAATGTAAGTTCCTTGAAGGCAGGTGCTCATTTTGTTGTCATCATATTCCCTACATCTAGCACACAGTGGGTAATTAATAGATACTTGATGAAAGAATCAATTGATTGAATCCAGATTATACAATATGATTTCACAGAAGTGACAATATAAGAAATAACATGGTGTTGTTACAAAGTACAAAGGCAAAGCTAGTTTCTGAATGATCAAGGAAAGCACCATGGAAGAATAGTCACTGAGTTTTGAGATATAGGTTAGTAAATGTGAGAGCAGGAGGTATTCCAGGAGGGAAAACAGGTCTTTTAGGTTACATGACCCAAAAGATGGAGTACTGGAAATTTTTTGGATCCTTGTGATCTTTTAAATTTTTCCAAAATAAGAAAGATATGTGAGAGATAAAGTTATTGCTGCTGTCTCCATGGAATGACACCAAGAATTCTAATGAGGTAACAACCTGATGGACTAAGTAAAGGCTAATGTATAATCACTAACTGGCTTACTCAGTCCCTTCTCCTTGGTAGATCTGCACAATGAGATCCATGGGCTTATGCTCTGGGACCCAGTCAGCAATTCCTTTGTTGCGACTATGGCATCTTCTAGCCTACCTCTCTGCCCATCCCCTCATCCCGTCATTCTGTGGCAACGAGCAATTGCCCCAACTCTTCCCACCCCACCCTGTGAGGAAGAGATGAACATACAGAAAAGTAAAAGTTCTTTCTCCCTGGGGTGGCAGCATCCTACCTACAGCCAGAGAATTCAAGGACCAAAGGAACTGGGGTGGGGTGCCAGCATGTATGTGTGTGGCTCTGCTAGGCCTTAAAGAAAAAGAACTAGTAGCCAGTTGAAGCCAGTTCTTTCCTTCCAGATGTTATTTGGGGTAGAGAACAAATCTGACAAAAAGTGAATCTGCCAGTGTGAGAGGAGGCTGAGATGGTTTGGAGCTCCCCCCTCCCTTGGGGGAACTGCCATCAAAGGAGAAGGAATGAAAAACTGAACAGTTGAGGAATATAAGAGAAAAAAGCTGAAATTACCAAAAATCTCAGAAGGAAGAAAACTCAGTAGAAAACCTCAAGCAGAGGCAAATAAGCCAACAGGGAAAATATAAATAACAGAAGGGAAAATGGCCTCGAGAACACCTAAATGAATCTCTGAATAAATATTGCAAGGCAAAGGAAAATGAACCAACACCTAATTAGAGAGAAGCCTACGGATTCCCAAGAGAATGGAACAACATCAGGATGTTCCTGAATTGTTGAAAAGAAAAAGAAGAATTGAGAAAGCAGAATCTGTGGCCTCCAAAGCAGAAATAATTGCATAACAGAAAAACCCAAATCCATGATAGTAAACTTCACGAAAAAATAAAAGAGAGAATGGCCAATTGGGAATGCATATACACAGAAGTGAAGGACAATCTGGAGGGAAAAAAACAGAAATCAATGATTTTTTTAAAAATATGATCTCTGTACACGTGAAATACATTGATCTCAAAGACAAGCTATATAGATATAATTTAAGGATTATAGGCTTCCCAGATGTAAGTCAAAAAGCCTGAACACCATGATGCAAATGTAATAATAATATAAGAAAACTGCCCAAAATTTCTGAACCCAGAAAACAAAGTGCCAATCAAAAGAATCCAAAGATCACCTCAAGAATGAGGGAAGGGGAACAGTGGAGAGGAGAGAGAAAACATGAGCTTTCTATAAAGTTTAACAAGGCTTCCCCCAAGCATGGCACTGTGAAGAGAGAGCTTGCCTCAGACCCAGAAGTTGTTGTTGTTGTTGAGTCATTTCAGTCATATATGACACTCCATGACCCTATTTGGGGTTTTCTTGGTAAAGATATTAGAGTGGTTAGACATTTCCTTCTCCTGCCTCAGAGACAAGAGTGTCCTGGAGGCCAGTGTCCTTGAACTGAAGAATATACAGAAGAGAGTAAGGTATAAGAAAATAGCAAATGGAAAAAGGCCAAGTTCATCCAGAGAAAGAAATAGAAAGAACTGAGTTTGAATCCTGATTGAAGCAAACTATTTGATCTTTTTCTTTGTATTGTTTGGGTTTATTTCCTCTTTGCCATTTTTCATTCCATCTAGTACAATCCCGCCTTTGTAACCTGACTAATGTCTAATGTGAAAGTATTTGCAGATCCTATACTGGATTGTATGCTGTCATGGGGGGAGGGGAGAGGGGAGGGAGGGAAAGAAAATTTGAAACTCAAGGAATTGTGCAACTGAATCTTGTAAACTAAAAGTAAACAAACAAATTAATAAAGACCCAAAAAAAGCCAAACAGAAAATTTTCTATCCGATCCTCAAGTTCATCCATTCAGACAAGTGAGGGAAGTGACATGGTCAGACCTATGTTTTAGGAAATTCAGTTTGACATCTGCATGGAGGATGGTCTGGCATGGGGAGAGACTACGGATTGAGAGATCAACTAGAAAGTTTGTGCAATAGTCTTAGGTGTGAAAGGATGGGGAGCTGAATCTAGTTTGTGGAAGTATCAAAAGAGAGAAGTGGACACATAGGAGACATATTACAAAGGTACAGGAATAATGCCTATGTACTGGCCTGGCTGCCTGGGAGGATGGTGGCACCCTCAGCAAAGATACAGAAGTTAAGAAGATGGGAAGGTGTGAAAAGAAAGATGAGTTCAATTTTGAACATGTTGAGTTCAAGATATCGATGACACATAAAGTTTGGGAAATCCAATAGGCAGTTAAAGATCTAAGTCTGGGGATCAAGAGAAAGGTTACTGCTCTACAAACAGGTCTGACAATTATCTGCATAGATATAATAATAAATTAATATGTGAGAGCTGATAAGACCCCCAAGAAAAATAGTACAGAGGGGGGAAAAAGAGGGAGACATCCACATTTAGCCGGAGTAATCTGTTTATGATGCAGAAAAGGAGACTAAGAAGGGGACATGTAGGAAGAAAAGTAGGAGAGAACAGTGGCATGAAATCAATCAAAAGATTAACAGTGGCTACAGAGAGGTCCAGAGGGAAGAGGACTGACAAAAGTTCATTAGACTTGGTTATTAAAAGATTATTGGTCAATTTAAAGAGAGCAGTTTCAGTTGAAGGATGAGATCAGAAGCCAGACACAAAGAGTTAAGAATAGAATGGGAGCGGGGAGTGGAGGCACCATTGTAGATGGCCTTCTGGTGGAGTTTGGACATGAAAAGAAATAAAGCTTTAGAAATATAAGTAATGCAGATGGCTTGATGAAAGTGAGAGTTTTGGGGATTTTGTTTTTTCAGAATGGGAGAGACGTGTGCTTGTTTATAGGCAATAGAGAGACACCCATACAGGAGAGAAAAGAAAAGAACTACAACAATTAGGAGTAATGGGTTATGCTTTTCCCACATATGTTCTATACATTTGAACTCATTCCTTTGGACTCTGCATGAACTGGTAGAAAAGTATGTCACAGAATTTGGGGGAAAGATGTTTTATACCAACCATTCTTATTATACCACTAAAAGCTAATTAGATCTGACTTACTAATTTATAATTGGCTGATAATTGTGGCAGAATGCACACTTGTGGAAGCTCATGACATTATATAGCAATAGAAAGATGACCTCAACCCCTTGGGGTTATCCCTAGAGTACTGAGGGGACCCAAAAACCATACTCTGTGATCCCTAGTTATAAGTACAAGTGGGAATCTAGACAGTGACTCCAGAGCCTGTCTTACCATTCTAATAACATTCTGGTTTGCCCTGCTTTAAAAAAGCTCAATATACAGAAATCCCAAGCTTATAAGACATTTGAATTATACTGTCTTCACCTTATGCAATACTTTACTGCTATGCCACCTTCTTGTCTTTGCATAGCTAAGAGGTTATATGTATGGAATATTGCAGAAGTTATCAGAAACAACTGAGGTGCTAATTGGTTTTGATGTACCTTATTCCTCTTTAAAATTCTTTGTTATGAGAAATTGCTAAGTAACAGAAAAGAAGGAATACATTTGGTGAGGTAATATGATCTAAAAACAAAAGTTAGTAATGAATTTTAAAAATAACAAAAGGCTTATTTTTAAGTACTTAGTTCCCCTACTTTATTTATTTATTTATTTATCTATCTATCTATCTATTTTTTTTATTTTTTTATTTGCATTTTGGAGGGCAATTGGGGTTAAGTAACTTGCCCAAGGTCACACAGCTAGGTTTTTTTTGTTTGTTTGTGTGCGTTAAGTGTCTGAGGCCAGATCCAAACTCAGGTCCTTCTGACTCCAGGGCCGACACTCTACTCACTGTGCCACCTAGCCGCCCTTCCCCTACTATATTTAAACAAATACCTTTTAAGAATTCTTATTACAAACTTTTCTAGAACAGTTCTTGAGGAAAATGAATGTACTTGACTCTATTAAAATAGTCATTTAAAAATAACACTATGTTGGCAATCTCTTAGTAGGCACAACTTATCAATGTGGGAGACTTAGTTAATGCTTTGTTAAATCCAAGGGAACAGGGGCAGAGCCCAGATGGCAGAGTAAAAGCACAGGCTTGGAGTGGTCACTGGCTTCAACCATCTCTAATACCTGTACATAAAATGGTTCTAAACAAATTTTAAAGCTACAGAAACCACAGAGAGATAGAGAGAAACAAATCTCCCACCAAAGGCAGCCTGGCAGGCCAACAGAAAAGGTCTGTCATAGCACAGTGGGAACCTAGGGCAGTCTCCAGTGAGCCACGGTTCTGGCCCCAGGGTGGTGCAGACAGCGCCCAGATAGGCCAGGGCAGACTTGAGGAGAGTGAATCACCAACAGCTGTGGTAGTTTCCAGACTCTTCAACCCATAAACACCAAAGAGAAAATAAGAGGTCAGTTGGGGACTCTGTTATAAGGGTGAAGGAACAGTGCTATCCAGCCCCTGCCCCTGGGGTGAGAAGTGTGTGTGTGGGGGGGGGGGGGTTGTGGCAGTGGCTGCTTTCAGAGTTCCTGGCCTCCAGATCTTAGGGGGACCAAGCAACCATTCAGAGGTAAATCACTCTTGCTTTGACCTGCCTGGATCTGGATCGCAGTCTTAGGTGGTGGTCCTGGGGTGTGTGGCCAGTGAGCCAGAGCTTGTGGGGGCCATAGAGAGTACACCCAACTAATAGCTCTGGCAGCTGTGAAAACCCTAGTAATTTAAGACAAAGCTCCCTCCATTCTGTAAGCAGAGTTCTCCTGTGGCAAATAGCTCAAAAGTCAAGTAATTGGCAAGATGAGGAAATGAAATCAGACCATACAATCCTTTTTGTGGGGACAAAAAGAATCAAAGCATGGAACAGGAGGAGGACAATGGAGTCAGAACTCCTGCATCAAAAGTTTCCAATAAAAATATGAGTTGGTCATGGGCCATAGAGAAGCTCAAGAATGATTTTGAGAATCAAGTAAAAGAAGTGGAGGAAAAATTGGGAAGAGACATGAGAATGATACAATAAAATCATGAAAAGCTACTCAACAACCTGCTAAAGGAGACCCCAAAAGATTCTGAAGAAAATAACACCTTAAAAAGTAGACTAAATCAAATGGCAAAAGAGGTCCAAAAAGTCAATGAGGAGAAGAATACCTTAAAAAGCCGATTTTCCAGAAGGAAAAGGAATTTCAAAAACTCACTGGAGAGAATATTTCCTTGAAAATTAGATTAGAGCAACTGAAACCTTATGACTTTACAAGAAATCAAGATACTATAAAACAGATCCCAACAAATGAAAAAAAAAAAATAGAAGGCAAAGTGAAATATCTCATCGAAAAAACCACCGAGGCGGGGCGGAGCCAAGATGGCGGAGTAGAAACAGTGCGTCCAAGGCACTCTCCCCCCCAGATAACCTCCAAACTATGTAAAAGGGGACTCTGAACAACTTCTGGAGCCCCAGCACCCACAGAACGACACAGAGAAGGTAACCACCCACTGAGGTCAGCCCAGCAGCCCTGCAGGAAGGACCAGCACAGTGTTCTGGGAGCCGGCAGCACAGCTCGCAGCAAGCGGAGATCCGAGCCCAGGTCCACATGAGCTGCAGTTTTAGCCCCAGGGTGGCCAGGCCAGCAACCAGCTGGAGGGACCCCAGAACGCCAGGAGATGTGGCAATTCCAGAATTATCAACTCAGATATGCCTAGGACAAAATGAGAGGGTAGTGCCCTATGGACTTTGGGAAAGTATTTGGGGAACGCATTGCTTCCTCCCCTGGGGGCTAGAAGCCACTGAGGAGACATGCCATTTTGTAGTTTTCAGTGGCAGCTACAGCTCCTGGCCTGCGAACTGTAGGGACATCCAGCGATCAGTCTTGGGGGGGGGCTAATCGCTCTTGCTTTAACCTCCCTGGATCTGGATTGTGATCTGGCGGGGAGGGATGGGGTGGGTATCCAGCTTGCCAGAAAGCTGTGAAGACCCCAACATTTGGGACAAAAGCTCTCCTGTCTGGTGGCAGAGTCCTACTGTGTCAACAAGCCCAAAAGTCAAGTAATTAAGTGGCAACATGTCAGGGCAAAGGAAACAAAATAAACAGAAAAATGCAACCTTAGACTCCTAATTTGGGGGCAAAGAGGATCGAAGCAGGGAACAGGAAAAGGACTGTGAGGTCAGAAATCCTGCTCCAAAAGCCCCAAAGGAAAATATGAGCAGGTTACATGCCATAGAGGACCTTAAGAAGTACTTTAAAAATCAAAAAAGAGAAGTGGAGGAAAAATTGGGAAGAGAAATGAGAAGGATGCAGGAAAAGTATGAAATGAGGGTCAACAGCCTGACTGAGGAAAACAACACCTTAAAAAAATAGACTAACTCAAATGGCAAAGCAGGCCCAAAAGGGCAAGGAGAAGAATGCCTTAAAAAGCCGAATTTGCCGGATGGAAAAAGAATCTCAAAAGTTCACTGAGGAGATTCATTCCTTCAGAGTTAGACTGGAGCAAATGGAAGCTAATGACTTCATGAGAAATCAAGATGCTGTTAAGCAGATCCAAACAAATGAAAGAGTAGAAGGCAATGTGAAATATCTCATGGGAAAAACCACTGACCTGGAAAATAGATCCAGGAGAGACAATTTAAAAATTGTTGGACTACCTGAAAGCCATGACCAAAGAAAGAACCTAGAATTCACCCTTCAAGCAATTCTTAAAGAAAATTGCCCTGATGTTTTAGACCCAGAGGGCAAAATAGATGTTGAAAGAATCCCCCAATCACCTCCTGAAAAAGATCCTAAAAAGAAAACTCCCAGGAATATTATAGCCAGGTTCCAGAATCCCCAGATCAAGGAGAAAATACTACAAGCAGCCAGGAAGAAACAATTTCAATATTGTGGAAACACAATCAGAATAGCCCAGGACCTGGCAGCTTCTACTCTGAGGGATAGAAGGGAATGGAATATGATGTCCCAGAGGGTAAAAGAGCTGGCACTGAACCTAAGGGTCACCTACCCAGCAAAACTGAGTATTTTCTTTCAGGGGAAAATATGGTCATTCAGTGGAATAGAGGACTTTCAAGCATTCTTGAGGAAAAAATAAGAGTTGAATAGAAAATTTGACATCTAGACACAAGAAGCAAGAGATGCCTGAGAAGACAATCAGGGAAAAGAAATCAAAAGGAACTTATCAAAGTTGACCTAGTTACCTTCCTACATGGAAAAACAATAACTATGACTGATGAAATCTTTCTCAGTATGAAAATAATGGAAGAAGGGTGTATGGTCATATGAATACATATGTGAATTGTGTATATTTGTTTACAGTTATACGTGGAGAGAGGGCATAGGTTGAATTTGTTGGGAAGGAATGATACTTAAGGGGTGAAATTATGAGGTGAGAGAGGAAAGTGGCAAG
The DNA here is from genome assembly GCA_011680675.1 of Gymnobelideus leadbeateri. Lineage (NCBI taxonomy): Eukaryota > Metazoa > Chordata > Mammalia > Diprotodontia > Petauridae > Gymnobelideus > Gymnobelideus leadbeateri. The sequence continues at coordinate 128 of WOXC01002394.1, read as the reverse complement.
AGGAGATGGGGAGAGACAGGGTTGGGTAAACTATCTCATGTAGAAGAAGCAAGGGGAAGTGGGTGCAGGAGAGGGGAAGAATAGGAAGGCAAAAAGACAAAACCATATTCTCATTGAACTTGGTTCAG
>WOXC01002393.1:0-80477 GCA_011680675.1 Gymnobelideus leadbeateri | reverse complement strand
GATTTTTCCTCAGGCTGCTTCCTGCCTTAGTGCTGACCCCGCCTTGACCTTGATTCATAGCCTAGTTGTTAGCTTCTTTGTAGACAGTGATCCTATTTGTCCAGACTTCATCTGCCAGACCACGCCTCTTGGCTAAGCCTCCTAGTGCCACACCCACTCATCCTTATTATGCCTGACTAATCTGAGTACCCACTGACCTGATCCCCTAGCAGGAGGGCAGTCTCATCAGGAGACCTGGATCTAGTCTCAATTTTGCTCCAGACTTTGAACTACATCATGACTCTAGCCATTACTTTTCCTCACTTATGAAATGTGGAGTGAGTGAGCTAGATGACCTTAAAAAGTCCCAATTCTAACGTGCTAAATTCTCTGAGTCTGGTCTAGCATCCTTTCCAGGCTTCTCTGAAGAGGATGGCTGCTATTCCCTGGATCAAGGTTCAAGAGGTACCTTGTGGGAACCCACTCTTACTACTATAGCTTAATTAGCTTGAAGGAAAAGGTATTTATTAAGATGGCATGGCAATAAAAATACCTAATTTCATTAAAATAGGAAACAACTTCCACACAAACACCTAGACCTTGTTCTCCCTTTCCCCCTTTCCCCCTCCCACCCACACACATAACAAAATAAGCTTGATTCTGTATCTGTGACCTTGGTTTCAAGTCCTCCTACCTTTGTCTTTTCCCTCCTACCAAAGAATTCCCATCTGTGCATTCTCTCTTAGAGGAAGTGTAATCCTTTGGTCTCCCAATAGTTAACCAAAGAAGGCATTCTAAAGCCCAATGTTCATGAACATGCCCTTCCCTTTGGTCACCTGCTTTCTGGTTTTTGACTTTTTGACTTGACTTTAACTCAGAGGCAACAAGCCCAGTCTGTTGGTGAAGCTATAAATTAGCTCTCAAGAGATTCACTGATATTGGCAGCCTAATGAGACCAGAAGTACTCAGAAAAGGGGACTTCAGGTAGCACACATTCCTTCTGCCAGACAATGGCCCCCTGCAGGATCACAGAATCAGAATTAGAGCTAGAAGGAACCAGATGATCATCTTATACAGCCCCATCCTTTTATGGGCGTAACTAAAACTGTTCTCTCTTTAGTTACCAGTGAGCTCTAAATTGCCAAATTCTATGGCCTTTTCTCAATTCTTATTCTTCTTGACTTCTCGGTAGTCTTGGATACTGTCAGTCACCCTCTTCTTGATACTCTTTTCTCAGTTTTCCAGACACTACTCTCTCCTGGTTCTCCTACTTGTCTGACTGCTCCTTCCTCAGTCTCTTCATTGCTGGATCCTTATCTAGATCACACCCATTAACTGTGGATTTCCCAAAGGGCTCTTTCCTGAACCCTCTTTTCTTTTCCCTCTATACTGCTTTGCTTGTGGATATTATCAGCTCTCATGAACTCTCCTTGCTGATAATTCTGAAATCTACCTACCTTCTTCACTGACCTCCAATCTCACATCTCAACCTGGATTCCAATACACATCTTAAATGCAATATGTCCAAAACATAACTCATTATCTTTCCCCCTAAACCCTATCCCCTTTCAAATTTCCTTACTACTGTTGAGAGCAACACCATCCAGTCCCTGAAGCTTACAACCTAGATGTCATCCTCAATACCTCACTATCTTACACCCCATATCCAATCTGTTACCAAGGCCTGTCAGTTTTACCTTGTAACCTCTCTTGAGTACTCTCCCTCTTCTTTCCTCTGACACTGCCACCACTGTGATGTAGCCCCTCATCACCTCACACCTGGATTATTAAAGAAGACTGCTGGTAGGTCTGTCTGTCACAAGTCTCTCCCTACTCCAGTATGTCCTCCATTCAGTCACCAAAGTGATTTTTCTTAAAGTGCCCTTCTGACCATGTCACATACACATCCCCCCAAAATAAACTCTGTTGTCTCTCTGTCACTAACAGTATAGAATACAAAACCCTCAAGCACTCAAAGATCCTTATAACCCCCTTCTACCTTTCCAGTCTTCCTACACCTTGTGGTGTTGTTATGGTGCAGTTGTTGCAGTTGTGTCTGACTCTCTGTAACCCCATTTGGGGATTTTCTTGGCAAAGGTACTGGATTGGTTTGCCATTTCTTCCTCCATCTCATTGTATAGATGAGGAACTAAGGCAAACAGAATTAAGTCACTTGCCCAGGGTCACAAAACTAGTAAGTATCTGAAGCCATATTTGAAATCAGGAAGATGAGTCTTCCTGATTCCTAACCCATTGCTCTATCCACTGCACCACTTAACTACCCTACACCTTATACCTTCCCACATACTCTTCAATCGAGTGACACTGGACTCTTTGCCATTGTTTGAATAAGACACTCCATCTTTTGGCCCCAGACATTTTTTCCTTGTTGAATATTTCCCATTTGTATTTTTTTTTTCTTTTTGGAGGGGGGAAGGTAGGGCAATTGGGGTTAAGTGACTTGCCCAAGGTCACACAGCTAGTGTTAAGTGTCTGAAGCCACATTTGAACTCAGGTCCTCCAGACTCCAGGGCCAGTGCTCTATTCACTGCTTTGTCCTTTATATAGCTTTTTTGTCCATATTTGTTTGCATGTTGTCTCCCAGTCATTAGATTGTAAACTACTTGAGGGCAGGAACTATCCTTTGCCTTTCTTTGTATCCCAAGAACTTAGCACAGGACCTAGCACACAGTAGGCACTTAACAAATGCTTATTGACTAAGAGATGAAAAACCGAGGCCAGGAGATGTTGGGTAAACTGCCCAATATCACATACATGAGAAACAGCAAAGACTCAGACTCAGGTCTTCTGATTTCAAATCCTGTGATCCTTATACTGTGCCCAAGAGCAAAGCTGCAACATCATTAGATATTAGCTCTGGTTCTTTTCTGCTTTTAGATCTTCCCAAATGCTTTGACAGTTGAGGGATTTTGTTCACAACTCTTAATGGCACCATGGTGTGGTGGAAAGAGCTTTGGCCTTAAAGCCAGAATACCTGAATACAAGTCCTCACTCTAATATTTTCAAGCTATAGATACCCCCTGGGTAAATCACTTAGATCTCTGAGACTTCGTTTCCTCATCTCTACAATAGGAATAGTAACTCCTATCCTTTACCTCCATTTTGAGAACCTTAAAGTCCTCTAACTATGAGTTATTACTGTCCTCAGTTCCCAGGTGCTAGATTATATTTTGAATGTCACTTTCACTTAAAACTAAATTCTTTACACAGAATCATGTTGGTCACAGATACATGTATCCTTTGTAAGTACCAACTTCCTATCTCCTTTTAAATGTCATTGGTAGAAAAAAAGTGACCTCATCCTAGGCACCAAAGGGGGCATGAAGATCAGTATGACACTGCGTGGTTCATTCCTAGAGCTTATGGCCTAATAGAAGGGATGAGCCATGAACATGAACTTAGCAATGTTTCCATCCCACTGTCCATAGTCATCATCCTGGGAATCAACCACTGTGGCAATAGAGCCACAATAACCCCATCTATTGAAGACCCAGAAAAGAAAGTTATTGTCACCAAAGTTCTTGGCACCAGCAAATAGTTTATATTATATAGCACCTACTATGCACCAGACATTGTGCTTTACAAATATTATGTCTTTTAATCAGAAACTGATATAATTGTACCAGTGAAAGTGATATTGAGGAATGGGCATTGCCATCTGCTTTGATGCTGCACCCTAAAGACGTCCATCAGAATTGCAGCTGAACTTTCCATGTACATTAAGAATGGGAGGTCCTAGTGACCAGAGACTGTCTAACTCTTTTATTTGCATCCCCAGTACTTAAGTGTGTTTTGCTAATATTAAAGATTTAATAAATCTTTTCTTCATTAATTCATTCATGAACTAAGACATATTCTTACAAATAATATATAATAATAATAATAACAGAAATAGCTAGCATTTGTGATTTAAGGTTTGCAAAGTGTTTTACAAATAAATTATTTTATACTTACAACCCTGGAAAGTAGGTGCCATGATTATCTCTGATTTTATAAATAGGGAGGCCAGGAATAAATGACTTGCCTATAGTCACAAAGCTAATAAGGAATAAAAACAAATCTGAAGTCAAATTTGAACTCAAGTATTCCTGACTTCAGGAATTCTGTCCACTGCCCTACCAGGAGCCAATATTGTACACAAATAAATTACTATAATTGAAGCTACTATAATTGAAGTTTAGAGTTTGGTTGTTTTACAAGTTTGCTCTAAAGAATCACAATTAGATTTAGTGATTACTTATTTTTAATTATATAAATGAAGGAACTTTTAGTACAAAAAAAAAAAGATGAAGCCTTGTGACTCAAACCATACTTCATAGCTGTGGCAAAATGCCACCACCTGGCAGAAGCCCTCCTTTGTTGTAGGAACAATACCAGAAGTTTGAGATATCATATTGGCACAATTTAACATAGAGCATCAGAACTCATCCAGTCTAACCCTCCTAATTTTACAAATGAGGAAACTGAGGAACAGAGAGGTAAAGATTACTTGCCTGTAGCCTCGAGTTGCTATAATTCATTGCAGTATTCAAATTACTTTCAGATTCATTATTTCATTTGATCTGCACAGCAAGCCTAAGGGCAGATATTATTATTCCTAATTATAGATGATGAAACTAAGAAGCAAAATTACTTGCCTAGAGGCATATGACTGGAGCTAGGACTCAAACACAGGTTCCACATCCACCATGCTGTCTGATTGTTCTCATTTTATTGAGTCTTGAGTCAAGAGACTTCAACTCTTTCCACTCCAACTCATTCACCATTAGCTGAGAAAGTGTCAGCTAGAAAATATCACCCCTCTATTCAATAAATTCCAGTGATTCCTATTTACCTCCAGGATCAAATAGAAGCTCCTCGGTTTGGCGTGTAAAGCTCATTCCAGTCTCATCTTTCCCTACCTTTCCAGGCTTCTTCCACTTTATGTTCCTCCATACACTACATGTGAGTCAAGCTTGCCTGCTTGCAGTTGCTCTCTTCCAGCTCTGTGTCTTTGTACCCTCTGTAGCCCATGCCTAGATTACTCTTGCTCTTCACACTCACCTGTTAGTTTCTCCGGCTTCTTTCAGCTCTCAACTCAAATTTCACCCTCTGTCGAAGGTCTTTTCCTGCCCCTTTCTTTCCTTCCCCCACCCCAGCCTCACCCACTAATGCCTTTCCCTCCATCTAGATGGAGGATAACCCTCCATCAAGTCCGCATGGATCTTGAGAGTATCTCATAATTTACAGGTTGTTCCTCCCAATTAGAATGTGAGCTCCTTGAGACCAGAGATTGATTTTGACTTTTCTTTGCAGGCCCTGCACCTGGCCCAATGACAAGAACATAGTAAATGCTTAATAAAGGCTTGTCAGTTGATTGGTTGATAGAGCATGCTTGCTGCCTCTCCATTACTAGTTAGATACAAAAAAGGATTCCCGTGAGGCTAAGAGACAGGGAAGGACAGCTAGGCAGTGCAGTACAGTGTCAGGTCTGAAGTCAAGGAACACTCATCTTCCCAAGTTCAAATCTGGCCTCAGACACTTACTAGCTGTGTGACCCTGGGAAAGTCACTTAGCCCTATTTGCCTTGGTCTCCTCACCTATAAAAATGAGCTGAAGGAAACAGCAAACCACTCCAATATCTTTGCCAAAAAAACCCCGAATGGAGTCACAAAGAGTCAGACACAACTGAAACAACCCAAAAACAACAATACAAAGGACAGGGAGGGAAAATAAACCATTAAATAGGGGCAGAGGGAAGTTTGTTAGCTTAAGTGCTAACACAGATGCAATAGTATATTCTCAAGCAAAATAAATAGAATATGTTGAAGGCTGGTTTAGATTCCTGAAATCCTGGGGCCAAAAGTTGTTTGCAGGTTTGAGCCTTGTATGGATAAGTAACTTACCTGTTTTATGGCCATAAAATCCTCACTCTCAATCCCAGCTCTGGGCAATTATCTTCAACAGGTGTGTCCTCAGTTACCTGGGGGTCACCTGGAAGACTCCATTCTACATATTGTTGTTCAGTCGTGTCTAACTTCATGACCCTTTCATGACTTCATGTGACCTTGGACAAGACACTTAACCAGAACCCAAGTTTCCTTATATATAAAGTGGAGGTAATGCTACTTACATTATCTACATTACTGGATTGGCATGAGAGAGTCACTTTGAAAAGCTTAAAGTGCGGTGGCAATTTGAGAGGGTATTATTATCATCTCCAAGTTCCTGCTATTCTTCCCTCTCCTCCTCCCCATGAACTTTGGCACCTCCTTCTCTACTCCTCCACCCAAGCCCAGCAATTCTAACACTTGGGTGAGATAAAAAGCCACTTCTCTTCATGACAAGTTTGGGGACCCCTTCTATCCACCATGAGTCATCCAAACACAAAACATCACTGGAAAGTCCTGGCGTTTTATGCGATTTGGAAGTAGTGTAAATGTCAGTGACTCAGAGGAGGCAATTTTTCTGCCTTTCTCCCATTGTGACTCATGGTCAGATGCCCCCTCCCTTCTATGAGTGAATTTAAATATGTTTTCCCTTCCCTTCAATCATCTCTTGCCAAAGCCATTCCCAGCGGGAGACTTCAACTTTGGTTTCTTTTTTTCAAACTTTATTTTTACTGAGAGTATTTAAAAAGTGTGTAGTTCAGTAATGAGCAGCTTAATTATCACTTCAAGGACAATGATCCTTCAGTTGTGTCTGAGCCAAGGCAGGACAATATGGAAGAGTCTTGATTAAAGTAGAGATAATCATTCTTTCACTACCTACCTCATAGGAGTTTAGAGGAGAATGTTTTTTTTTTTAAAACTATAAGTACTAGCAATCAATCATTCAACAGTCACTTAATTAAGCACCCACAATATGTGAGGAACTGCAGTGGGTACTTGAGATAGAAGGAAAAAGAATAAAACAATCCCTACTCTTGGAAGAGCTGGCATTCTGTCTGGTGAGACAATGTATGCATCATCATCATAGCTAGCATTTATATAGTCCTTGAAGGTTTGCAACATGCTTTAGAAATATTATCTCATTTGATAGGTGCTGTTATTATCCTTATTTTACAGAGGCAGACAGAGGTTAAGTGACTTGCACAAGGTCACACAACTGGTAAGTGTCCTGAGACTGGAATCGAAATCAGGTCTTCCTAACTCCAGGCTGGTCCTCTAACCTCTCTGCCACCTAGCAGATACCTATATCTGTATCTATATCTAGAGAAGAGAAACAGAATAGAGGTGTAATGAAAACACCCTCCCTATAATGCAGACTATAGAAGCATGGTAATTGTAGGGTTGTAGATTTCATACTGGAAGGGACTTTGGAGGTCCTCTAAGTCCAACCCACTTATTTTGCAGATGAGGTAACTGAGGTCCGGAAAGCCTCATTTCAAGTATAAAATGATTTGCCCAGTGTCATACCAGTAGTAAGTGAAGGAGAAGAGGTTTGATCCCAGGTCTTCTGGCTCCAAACCCAATGAATGCTCAGAGTTTTCTGAGGCACCATGAGAACAAGTAACCTGCCCTTGGTCACATAATTAGCATCTGTCAGAACCTAGGGCTTCTCGATTCCCCTGCTCACCCTCTATTAATTATACTATGTTATTTTTCAAAGCAAGTACATATGTATATATATATATATGTGTATATATATATGTATATATATACATATATATGAGTTACTGTTGCTATTGCTATTATTATTATAATTCAAGTCAAATGGAGTAAACTCCTGCAAGCAAAGTGCTGGCAAAGAACTTTGGGAGGGAAGAGCTTGGAACTCACTATGTATTCTTAGCACAATTTTCCTTTGGAGAAATAAGCTATTATCAGCCCAAATGGGAGAGGTTAAGTCTCTGATTTCCTTGGCATCATAGCTTCTCATATCCTGAGCCTTGTGCTACCTTGCACTCTTCTCTTGGCATATTTCTCTGGTTCATTTCTAGTTAAGTTAGTCATTTCATCGACAGCAGGGCTGTACCAGTGACACATGAAAACTAACTTGAAGTTAGTCATAACCAAATGACACTCTGTGAAATAAGCAGTGTGAACTAGATAATCTTTAAGGTCTGAACTAATTTTAAAATCTCTGGTCATGTGATCTTGTGATTATAGGGAGCTGAGGCAATCTACTTCAACTACTGAAATTGTGGTGAAACTGATGTGAATTTGAGAAAGGAAATGAGGGAACTGATAAAGATGAAACAATGGGGTATTGAGAAATAGAAGAATTCATAATAGGAGAATGATGTTGGATTCTCTCTTTCCCTTCCCCTCTCCCTCCTTTACCCCCCCACCTTTCTCTTTCCTGCAGTCTTTCTGTCTTTGTCTTTCCTCTCTCCTCCTCCTCCATTATCATCATCTTCTTCTTGTCTCTCTCCTTGTCTTTCTGTCTCTCTGTTTCTCATACACACACACACACACACACCCCTCTGCAAAGTCAAAATAGATAGAAAACTGACTTCAGAGCCAAGAATATCTGGGTTCAAGTGTCATTTCTGACACATTGACTGTGTAGTCAGTGTAACACTGGGCAAGTAACATAACTCCTCAAAATTCTAGGCAACTTTATAAGACTAAACATTGCAAAGAACTCTATTTGAAGCAGTCATAGGAAATTCCTCACTCAGAAGTCCACTGTACCAATTAAATCACAGAGCCAGCTCCCATATCTATCCCTATATCTTCGATTCAACCTGATATTAAGTGCCTATGATGTTCTTAGGTATCATAATCTACAGCAGAAAGTGACCTCAGAGGGCCAATCCCTTTAATTTACAGGTGAGGAAAATGATCTCACAGTTAGTAAGCTTTAGAAGGCTAATTTGAACCCAAGTTCTCTGACTCCAAAACTGGCGATTTTTTTCCTGCCATACCACTCTTTCCCAGGAAACAAATTTGTGTATCTCCTTCTGGGTGTAATAAAAATAACTGTTGTTGTTGTTGTTGTTGTTATTCACTCATTTCAGTCATCTCTAATTCTTTGTGACACCATTTGGGATTTCTTGGCAAAGATACTGAAATAGTTTGCATTTCCTTCTCCAACTCATTTTACAGATGAGGAAACTGAGGCAAACCTGGTTGTCCAAGGTCAGATACCTAGTAAGTGTCTCAGGCCAGATTTGAACTCACAAAAATAATGAGTGTCTCAGGACACTTACCAGTCAGTCTTCCTGACTCCAGGCCTGACACTCTGTCCACTATGGTGCCACCTAGCTGCCCAAGTACATGAAAATAGAGCTAGACTTGAAAATTAAAAACCCTGATTCTAGTCTTGGGTCTACCATTCACTCACCCTGTGACCTTAGTCCTGGGTCTGCCGTTCACTAGCCCTATGACCTTGGGTATTTCACTTAACCTTTCTTTGGCCTGTCAGTTTGGAGGAAAATCTGTAGCATGAGGATAATCACTTCCCCCAGGGTTGTTTGTGGGAAAAATGCTTTGCAAACTGAAATGCTATAGACAACATATCCCAGAAGTCTTAGTACAGTTTTTAGCTATTAAAGCTTAAGTAGCTTTTAATCGTTTTCAACTTAAATAGCTTAATACTGTACTAAGGCTTTTGAGACACCCAGTACATGGAAATTAGCAACAGCAGCATTATTACTTGCCAGTGATGTGACTTTGGACCAGTCATTTATTCTCTCTTTCAGTTTCTTTAATTGTAAATTGGGAATCACGATACTTATATGTCTTGGTTCGCCCTTAAAAGTGCTATAAAAATGTGCGTATTATTATCATTGTTTCCCAAAAACAGAAGTTTATTTGCACATTACCTGGTGGAATCAGCTGCTCTGCCATGAAAAAGCTTAATTCAGGGCCTGTTAGAAAACAATGCAGTTAACTTTAAAACACTTGTATTGAATTGGAAAACTACCAAATGAATTAAAAAGAAATTTCACTGAACTTGCAGTCACAGAGCCAAAACCCTCAATCCCAGTTCAGTGCTTTTTTCCACTAGAATTCTCTATGTTTATATAGGTTTCTTCCTTTCTTTAACATAAGGAGAATAATAATGCAGAGATTTTTCTTTCCTTAACTTAAGGAAAATAATGCAGATTTTTCCTGCTGAACCCAATCCTACTAGAGTATAAGGTCCTCAAAGACAGGAAATATATTTGATTCATGTCTTTACCTTCTCCCTCCACTTCCCCACAATGTCTAGTATGGTACATTACATATAGTTGGCGCATGATAAATATTGGAAGGAAGGAGGGAGAAAGGAAAGAGTAAAGAAAAAGATCAGGGATAAAAGAGAGCTCTTAGAATTCAATCATTTTGGTAAAAAAAAAATGCCTGACCACCTCCTGCCTATAGGAAATATTTTCTTTCCCAATGTAAATAACCCAACTATGTAGAATTATGAAGAGTTGTGTGCTATTATGTGCTTCTGGAATTTTAATGTATTCATTCTGAGACTTTAAAATTTTAAGGGGAAGTCATTACCTTTCAATTGCTTTGCAACAGATGGCACCAGTGCTGGCATACACAGGCTCTGTCATCTCAGACTCAGTGTGTGTTAATTAATCCCTAAATGAACTTTAGCAAACTTGGTTTGCACCCTGACATTTTTAATAGACAGGAGATAAATTTACTGCTTGTCTATGAGGAACACCAGGGTGAATGGATCAGGTAAGTCATTTTACATTGTATATAAGATGGGTAGTGCCCCGTGTTTGATTGGACAGTCCTTGAAAGAGCCCTTCATTGATGGCCAGACAGTCCAGTATAGCAGAAAGTGTATGGACCAAGAAGCAGGAGACCAAGAACTGGTTCTAACTGGGCTACTTGCTGACTGTGTGACCTTGCACAAGTCACTCATCCTCCCAGAGCTTCCATTTCTTCACCTGCAAAATAAAGGGGTTGGACTAGGCAATTTCTTTTGTAGTCCTAGGATTCGATAGGTGTTGTCTGTCACTAAAATGTACGCTCTTCCTTCACTTTGCTGTCCTCCATACCTGGAATGCTTTCCTTCTGGCCTCTCTCCTAACTTCCTCTGAGAGTTAGATCAAAGGTTGCCTTCAGCAGAAAGCCTTGCTGGATCCCACAAGCCACAAGTGTCTTCCTCTCTAAGGCTACTTTCCATCTATTCCATGGGTATCTTGTGTTTACCTATTTATTTACATGTTGTTGACCCTACCAGACCATGAGCTCCTTGAAGTCAGGAATCACTTTGATCTCTCTTTGTATCCCTAGCATTTTGCACAGCTCCTGGTACATAGTAAGCACCTAATAAATACTTGCTGCTGATTGATTGATTCTCCTTGATTTCTTTTCTCTCCCTCATCCTCCTCCTCTTTCTGCAGGTGATGGTTTAGTGGATAAAGCTCTGGGTCTGGAGTCAGGAAAACCTAAGTACCAATCTGATCTCAGACACTCAGCTGGTGACCCTGAGCAAATCACCTTAGTTTCCTCAACTATAAAATAAGAATAAAAATAGCACCTATATTCCAGGGTTGTCATGAGGATCAATTGAAATAATAGTTGTAAAAAGCACTTAGCATGGTACTTGGCACACAGTAGGCATTATATAAATGCTTATTCTCTTCCCCTTCTTTGCTCCATGGTATGTTGTAGTACTTAGAAGAAGAAGTCTGCTGCCTCACTGACAGTCTTTAAAGTATAGAGTTTCCCCTAGAAAGGGCTCTGAGCCTCCACCTAACTATGGTTCCTTTCAGGTTTAGGGGGCTTTATGAATATTCCCATAATATTTTTGTGGTTTGGATTTCCTGAGAGTTGTTTTAATTACTTCCCTGTGCTTCCTCTAGTTGGTAGCATCTCTTTCCAGGTATATTGATCACTGGTTCCCGCCACCTTTTCAAAGATGGATCCTCTAATCATAGCTGTGCCCAGAATCTTGGGTGACCTCAGGATTAATCCCCTGCACCCTCTAACCTAAAGGTTCCCTAATCTCACTCTCCCCCAACATCTTGTACTGCCTTAATCAGACATAAAATCTAACCACAGGAGAGCCTAGTAGTTTCAGGCAGCATCCTTGCCTATCCACACACAGGTGGGTCCTGTGATGGCCATTGAGCAGTAGACTAATTTGGAAGTTTAGGCCATGTTGGACAACTGTGCACAAGACTGTAGGCTTGTAGGAGATATTCCTCCATTTCTTCTTTCTTCAAACCCACTACTCAGTCTTCTCATTCATTATCTTCACATTTTGAGCAGAGTTTGGTATCCATAAATTTGTGCTTTAAAAATATGTGTGTAGATAGATAGATTACCATATTTCATCATAATTGGTTGCCTTTGAATTTATTTTATGCATTTAAAAACATTGTGAGAAGGGCCCCTAGGTTTTACTAGAGTGCCATAGAGGTCTCTCTCTGTCTATTTGTCTCTGTTTCTGTCTCTCTGTCTCTGTCTGTCTCTGTCTCTGTCTCTGTCTCTCTCACACACACATACACACAAATTTTTAAATCCCTTATTTAGATGAATCAGTTAGCTTTATTAAAGTGTCTACTATATGTCAAGTACTATGCCCAGCATTGGGTATGTAAATGAAGGTAAAAGACAGTCCAGACTCTTGAGGATCTCACAGTCCAATGAGGGAGAAGACATGAAAAAACTGTACAAAAAGATGGACCAGGAGGAACTGGGGGTAATCCCAAAGGAAAGGTGCTAAGGTTAAGGAAGACTGGGAAAGCCAAATGCTACTAGGATGGGATTTTAGTTGAGACTTAAATGAAACCAGGGAGGTCAGCAGAGAGAGTGGAGGAGGGAGAAAGCAGCCCAAGCATGGGGGACAGCCAAAGAATATGCCCTAAGCAGAGAGATGGAGTGCCTTGTTCATGGAACAGCCAGGAGGCCAGTGTCACTAGACTAAAGAGTATGTGGTGGGGAGTAAGTTATAAGAAAACTGGAAAGGTAGGAGGAGGCTAAATTATGGAGAACTTTGAATGCCAAATATTGTATTTGGCTCCTTCGGGTAACAAGGGGCCCCTGGGAGTTTATTGGGGGAGTGGAGGGAATAATGAGACCTATCTTTTAGGTTAATTACTTTAGTGGCTAAATAAGGATGTAGAGTAGGAAAACAATTCAGGCAGGCAGACCTGCTAGCTGACTATTACTATAACACAGACTTGAGATGATGAGGGTCTGAACCAGAGTAGTATCCATGTCAGAAAAAAGAAGGAGTATTTGAGAAATGTTACAAAGAGAAATTGGCAGGCCCTGTCAACAGCTTGGATATGGCAGGATTAGAGATGGTGAGGAATTCTGACTAACACCTAGGTTATGAGCCTGACAGACTGGGAGGATGGTATTGCTCTCCATAGTAATAGGGAAGATAGGACTGAGGGAGGGTTTAGGGGCAAAAATAATCAATTTCATTTTGGACATCTTGAATTTAAGATTTCTGCTGAATATCTAGTTCAAGATATCTGAAAAGTAGTTGGATATGTGAGATTGGAAGTCAGCAATTGAGGCAAGAAAGGTTCATTTGAGAACCATCAGCATAGAGACGGTCATTAAATCCATTGGAGCTGATGAGATTGCTAAGCAAAGCAGTGTAGAAGGAGGAGAAAAGATAGCTAAGACAGAATCATAAGGGTCACCTACAATTAGAGGACATGATTTGGAGGAGGATCCAGCAACAGAGACAGGGAAGGAATTAGCTAACTAGTTAGCTAAGTTAGAGAAAAAGAAGAATGATATCCTGAAAACCTAGAGAGAAGGCAATGTGATCAACAGTGTCAAAGGCTACAGAGAGGTCAAGGAGAATGAGGGCTGAGAAGAGATCATTAATAACTTTGTAGAAAGCGGTTTCAATAGACTGATAAGGTCAGAAGCCAGTTTGTAAGGAGTTAAGAGAGTGAGAGGAGAGAAAGTGGAGGCTCCTATGGTAAATGGTCTTTTTGAGAAGTTTAGCTACAAAGGGCAGAAGCAATCTAGAATGATAGTTACCAGGGATACCAAGGGAAGGGCTTTTTCTGGATAGGGGTGACACGAGCATGTTTTTAGGCAGTAGGAAATGAGCCAAGAGACAGGGAGAGATTAAAAATAAGTGAAAGTGGAGATGACAGAAAGGGCAATCTGTTGGAGGGGAGAGGATGAATGGTTCACTTGAACAAATAGAGGGGTTAGCATTGGTGAGGGGTAAGGTCACCTCATAATGGGAGACAGGAGTGAAGGAGGAGAAAGTGACAGAAGGCATTTCAGTGACAGGAGATGAGGAAGAGAGAGCTCTCAGTGAATGACCTTAATTTTTGTTTTTTACCGTAAAATATGGTGCAAAGCTCTCCACAGCGAATGGGGTAAGGGAGAGCCATGAGACGTTTGAGGAGAGATCAAAAAGGTTTGGAAGAGCCTCTGTGGAGGGTAGGTTAGGGATTTGATAAGAGAAATATGGTAGAAGTGTCTATTTTTATTTTTTTTATTTATTTTTAGTCTTCAACATTCATTTCCTAAAGATTTTGAGTTACAGATTTTCTTCCCATCTCTCCCCTACTCCCCACCCCAAGATGGCAAGCATACTGATTACCCCTTCCCCCAATCTGCCCTCTCTTATATTCCCCCCAATTCCCCGCCCCATACTTTCTTGTGGGGCAAGATGGATTTCTGTACTCCATGGTAGGACTTTCTAGCAGCAGTGAGGGTCCAGTTGAGGCTGTGTAACATAAATTTGTAATGGACCCAGTCAAAACAATTGTATGATTTTCTCCAACTTCATCCAGCTGCATGTGTAATGAAGTGAAGACAATAAATGGTGGGAGTTATCCAAAGCCGAGTCTTGTGGGTATAATCATCAATATGATAAGGGGGGCTAGGGATTCAAGAAAAGAGGACAATGTAGAGTTGAATTGGTTCACCAAGGAGTCAAGATAGGAGAAAGAGGTGAGAGTGACTAGTACAGGGAAGATAGCCCAAGAGAGAACTGAGTGGTCAAGGGATTGGAGGCTGTGGTGAAGATGAAGAGCAGGGAAAGAAAGGCAGAGGGAGAAGTAAAAAGCCAATATATTGTGGTCAAATAAGGGGATTTGAGAATTCTTGAATGGAGCTATGGTACTTTAATAGGTGATGGTAACATCATTATGTGTGACTGGAGTAGGGTGGATGAGTAGCTCATAGGAGGTGAGTGGGTTGTGGAACTGAGTGGTTTGGATATTTGAGGGAGAATCAATGTGTATGTTTGTTTCTGAGTAAGAGGGCAGGAAATGGGGAGAAAAAACAATTATGAGCCATGTTTTGAATTCATTGAGGAAGGAAGAGGACTGACCTGGGGGTCTGTAGACAAGATCTTAAGTGGAAGAGCCAGGATTTGGACCCAGTTCCTTCTAATAAATTTTTTTACTCATTCATTCATTCAATTATGCATACATTCCTGACAATGGGAGAGGGGAGGGAATACATGTGCGCGTACACACACACACACACACACACACACACACACACACACACTGCACCATATTAAACATTTTACAAATATTATCTCATTTGGTCCTCACAACAATCCTGGGAGGTAGGTGCTATTAATATCCTCACTTTACAATTAAGAAAACTGAGGCAAACAGAGGTTAAGTGACTTGCCTAGGGTCACACAACTAGTGTGTGTCTAAGACCATAATTTGAACTCATCTTCCTGACTCCAGGACCAGTGCTCTCACTTCTTTTCCCCTACATCAGATTGCCTCCCAATCAACTCTGACAATTATACATAATAGATTTCTTGATAACAATAGAAATCTACTATACTTTACAAAAATGTGTCCTGGTCTTCATGCTCAGCATCACTAGATGGAATTTGAGCTCATCCAATCCAGTCTTACATGACCACTAATAATAGTTATAATGATGTACTTAATAAAATATTATTAGATTTTTAAAATAATATTTTATTATTTATCAGTCTTACGACCACTAATAATAGTTATAATGATGTAGTTAATAAAATATTATTAAAAAATTCATGAACTTCAAGTTAATAATTCCTGCCTTAAAATCTTATAGAAGAGTTTCTAGGAGTGCAGTGAATAGAGCACTGGCCCTAGAATCAGGAGGACCTGAGTTCAAATCCAGCCTCAGATGCTTGACATTTACTAGCTATGTGACCTTGGGCAAGTTGCTTAACCTCAATTGCCCTGCTTTCCCCCTCCAAAAAAAGTCTTATAGAAATATGAGGTATTATTCTGCAGTTGATCCCAAGGTAAAGTTGAGAGTTTGCCAACCTTTGGATCTTATGTGTCAAGAACTATTGTTGAATCCTTTAGAGTGAACCTTTAAAAAAATGCCCCAATTCTTAAAAAACTGTACAAACTTGAATGTGTTTGAAAGAAGTGGGCCTTTCCCCCAAAGCCCTTCCTCACTCAGAGGACATGGCCACCACAGATTGTGTGTTTCATTTATTTAGAATAATGTGCTGAACAAATCAGGATCTAGAGAGAATTGGTCGCTTTAATATTCTTATGATGAATAAATAATCTCTCAGGGGCATGGGGAGAAGCCAGCTGAGAGGAGTAGGAAGACGAAAACAGGCTTGTCTCCATTAGCAGCTCATTTCTTGGGAGATTCCGTGGAGAGTTCCAACCACCAGCTACCAAATAGAGCACCATGGTCTGGTTTTATGCCTGTATTTAAGCTTTATAATGAAAAGCCAAAGGCACAGAAGAAGAAGAATAGTACTGCTGTCCTGTGCCCTGGTCAGATCCCATCTTGTCATGTGGGATTAACCTACATGGCAGATCTAAAACCAATTAATAGAAATTTTAAGGGGAAACTACATCTTGACCTTATATGTAAAGAATTGTATGTCCACTAGAGCTTTTATCAGAAATAGAATGGATTACTCCTGTGGATAATGAGCTCCCCAGCACAAGGGATATTCAGGCAGAGTCAGGATGACGATTAGAGTGCTATTTCATCAGTAGGATCCATGCTCTATGTAGTAGTTAAGCAAGATGGCTTCACAGAATCTCAAAAGTTAGAAAGGACATCAGAAGCCACCTGGTCCCACTCATACCTGAACAAGAATCCCCATTGTCAGGTACCTGGCTTAATATAATAATAGCTAGCATTTTTATAGAGTCTATTATGTGCCAGGCATCATACTAAGAGCTTTACAAATATTATCTCATTTTGTCCTCACAACAGCGCTTGAAGGTAGGTGCTATTATTACCTCATTTTATATTTGAGGAAACTGAGGCAAACCGAAATTATGTGACTTACCCAAGGTCACAAAACCTATAAATATATGAGAATGGATTTCAACTGAGATGTTTCTAACTCCAGGCCCTGCACTCTATCCATTGTGCCACCCAAAGCCTCATCAAGTGAGGGGTCCAAGAGGCTAAGGAGCCTCAGTTCCTATAGACAATGTATGAGAAAGCTGGGTATTGAACCCAGACCCTCTGTTCCAAATTCAGTTCTCTTTCCTATACCATATGGTACCATTAAATACTAGAAAATGGCCTCTAAAAAGTCAACTTTTATGACCTGTCAATCTGAAAGACAGACCAAGAACATATATTATTCATCTACTGGTGTGATTGCATCATGTTCTTTTGGTACTTTAGATGAGGAGCAAGAAGACATTTGGATTTAGCTAACTGATTAATAAGCATTTATTAAGTGCCTACTTTGTGCTAAGTGCTGAAATACAAATACAAAGAACAAAACAAAGAGTTTTTGTCCCCTCCTTGCCATCCCCCAAAATGTAAGCATCTAGAGAACAGGGATTATTTTGTTTCTTGTGTTTATATACAAGGTTGTATTTATGTACAAGATTAAATGTGTATGTAAGGAGCAATCCTTTCCCCCAAAGCACTTGTTCATTTAGAGGAAATGGCCACCACATTGTGCATTCACATTGTTCATTGTGTATTTATGTGTAGATAGATAGATAGATAGATAGATAGATAGATAGATGGATGGATAGATAGATGGATGGATGGATGGATATATACAGAGTAAATATAAGTAGAATAAATACAAGGTAATATCAGTCTTTATTTCTAAAATGATTTTGACTGATTCACAGTTCCAACAGTGTGCCTATCTTACCATAATCCTTCCAGCATTGATAATTCTCATTTTTTTGTCTTTGCCAATATGCAGGGTATGATATTATTGATCAGGATTATTTTAATTTTCATTTCTCTTGTTACTAATAATTTGGTACATTCTTTCGCCTTGTTGCTAATACTTTACATTTCTTCTTTTGAGAACTGTTTGCTCATTTGACCTCTTATTTATGGGGGAATGGCTTTCGATGTTATATATAGATATAAATATGTACACACATGTGTGTATATATGTATATGTTCATGCATACAGATCTGTTAATTGTTTATAAATATTAGATATCAAACTCTTATGTGGAAATTTGATAAAAATATTATTTCTACATTCAAATGTTTTCCTTCTTATCTAAAGTGCATTAGTTTTGTTTGTGCAGAAGCCTTTCAGGTTCATGTAGTCAAAGTTTTCTATTTTATCTTTTCATAATTGCATCTATCCCTTGTTTGCTTAAGAAAACATCTGTGAGAGGTATAGGATCTGTTTCTCTTCTAATTTTTTGAGTAGTATGATCTTTAAAAGTAAGGACCTGTATCCATTTAGAATGTATTGTAGAATATGGTGTAATGTGTTAGTCTAAGCCTAATTTCTGCCAGAATGCTTTCCAATTTTCCCTACAGATTTTATCAAGTCAGGAGTTCTTTTTGTTTTCTGGTTTATTGAACACTGAGTTTTTAAGTTCTTTCCAGGAGAAGGAGTTATGTATAATGAGATAAGTTACAGCTAGAATATAAAGAACTTTAGAAACTAAATAAAGAAGTTAACCCTAGAGGCAATAGGAAGCCAGTAGAATTTCCTGATAGGGGTACAGCATAATAAGATCTAAAGGAAAACCATTTAGGGAGTTGTCAAAAGGATGGACTGGAGAAAGAAGAAATTTGAGAGAGGGATACCAACATCTAATTTTTATATCTAAGAATAACAAGTCAATAAAAGCACGTCTCAACTTTTCAGGTTGTGCTGAATTTTAATAACTTCTGCTCATTTGCTGTTAATTTAATGTATGTGATAAATTTGTCAGAAAATGATGGTAGAGAAACCAACTCTATCACATTATTTCTACAATATATACCATATGTCTCAAAGGCAATTTTCTGTTAACGAGGAACCAGACTGAGCAGATTGTTATATAAATTGCGTCCTTTCTTATAATAATAACAACATGATAGAGTTTTCTGTTAGTGGTCCAACTTTGCAGTAAGTCAAAGAACTCAGAGTGGAGAAAATGTAAAAAAATGGAAATGGCTTTCTTCTGCAGCAAACCAGAGAATTCACATAAGGATGGAAACATCTGTTGCATCGCGTTAGCCTACTTGAGTTTAGTTGTACATGATATTCCTTCTACCTCTGTGCCTTTGCTCTGGCTATCTCTCATGCTTCCAATGTTCTCCTTTGCTCTAACCTTTTGGATTCCCATCCCTTCAGTGCTTTGTTCAGATGCCACTTCCTACTGGAGACCGTTCCTTATTCCCTCACTTGATTGTGCCCTTTTTGTCCCCAAATTACTTTGTGTCTACTAGGTCAGCCACCTGAAAGAGTAGAGTGAGTCAGGATTCATTTCAATTGAACAAGCATTTATCTGTTGCTTGTAGTCTAGAAGGGTTTGTGCTGGGCCCTGGGAATAGAGAGAGAGAAAAAAAAAAAGAATAACTGCTCTCAAGGAGTTTCCATCTTAGGGGAACACTACAACATATATACAGAGAAGTAAATACCGAATTGAATTTCATCAGGGGCAGGAGGAAAGGAGGATGGAGAAGAGAATCAGCAAAGATCTTGTGTAAGATGAAACTCTTGAGTTGAGCCTTGAAGGGTGGGAAAGATTCCAAGAGGTAGAGGTGAGAAGGGAGAAGAGTAGGATGCGGCAGCCAGCTGCTCAGAGGACTCAGTGTAGCTGCTTCCACAGGCCCTTGAGTTTCTGATTGGAATTTCCATTTCAGGAACTCCTGTCATAACAGATGGCCAATATAATAGCTTATGTTTATCTAATGCATTCCTATAACATTCTCTCTGTTGAGTCTCACAATGACTCTGTGAAGTAGCAAGTACCCCTTTAAATAAATGAAGAGACCAAGCAAAGGAAGTTAAAGCACCATGTGGTTGATAAATGCCCAGATCCTGTGAGAGGTCACATGCTAGTAAGCCAAGGTCAGAATTTGATGACAGGTTTTAAGATCAGAAGAGATTTTGTTCTAGATCTGCTCAAGTTCAAAGACTCTGCCCCATGTTACAGATGAGGAAACTGAGGCCCAGAGAGGTAGACTGCCTTGGTAGGTAGGGGCAGAAGCAAGACTAGAATCCAGGTCCAAGGCTCTTTCTTTCCAGGACATCACACTAGTTCTCTTTAGCAATAAAAGGGCAGCAGGGCTAAAATGTTAATCTACTTTATTCAAAACCGCTCAAAGAGTGTCTTTTGCTTGAAACATCTCTTTGCCGCTCTGCGGCTCAAATGGCTAATGTTTTATAGATGAGCTCATCATTTCCCCTGTCTGCTGTGTTTTTGCATTGGCAGTTCTCTTTCAACTCTATTATCTCAATTGTTACCTCGTAAATCTGTAAGGCATTAAAGATCTATCCCTGCCTAACGCAGGGGAGATGACATGGGAAAGGACGCTGAGTTGTTGGTGGACCTTTTTATTGGAGTTGACACTTAGAAAGGACAGTGTTTATGCCCGTAATAAGATTCAATTTGAAGCTAAGTACTCCTTCCCAGAGCCAAATGGCCAACAGGAAAAATCCTGTGGGTCCAAAAGAGACTAGACAAATGCTGATTGACTATTAGTTTTTAAAACAAATCAACTCCCCAAACAATAACCATTTACTCTTGAGCAGCCTCTTATAAGTCTATTGTCCATGACTACTGGAGTTTTTTCCTTGACCAAGCATTTGAATAATTAACCATTGGTGTAACCTGTTTAATTAGCTGGCCAGTCCTGCATTTGGAGGTCATAGTCACCTAATTGCTAATATAATGATGCTACACACACACACACACACACACACACACACACTCTACAAATACCCCCTGCAGGTACAAACCAATACCATGTGGCTTCTTGTTGCCCTGGCTGGCAGGTGCTGACCAAGGCAGTTTTATCTTGAAAGCCATCAGGCCACTCTGGTGATTGTTCAAGTTAAGTAGTTCATATGAAAGACCCTGAAGTAGATTGCCTGAGCACAGGCTTGGAATGGGCCTAAGCTTGGAATCATCCTCTAATTTACATATATTTGCATATGTGTTTACATATATATACACATGCACATATATGATGGGGAATACAGCCTCCTGGCTCAGTGAACAGAATACCAGGCCTGGAGTCAGGAAGACTCATTTTCCTGAGTTCAAATCTGACCTAGACACTTATTAGCTGTGTGACCCTGGACACATCACTGTATCCTATTTGTCTCAGTTTCGCATCTGTAAAAAATTAGCTGGAGAAGGAAAAGGCAAACCATTCTAGTATCTCTGCCAAGAAAACACCAAATGGGGTCATGAAGATTTGAATACAACCGAAATAACAAAATAGCAACAACAGAAATATATATATATATATTATACATATATATTTATATGTATATATATTTATATGTATATATATTTATATGTATATATACATATATACATATATATACATATATACATATATATTTATATGTATATATTGTAGCAATATGTACATATTGTCACTGCCAACACAGGTTCTTAGATCTGCTTTTCAAAAGGAAAGCAACTCAAAATGGGTTAACAAGCTTACTTTAATCAAACAAACACACATTACCTAGTTCAGGGGAAAAGGTCAACACCCCAAACTTCAGAGTTACAGAACTTACAAATCAAACAGACAGGCTTCCAAACTGTCCCAACATTACATGCATCAATACCAAATCACAGTTACCAGAGAGGGAAGCATCAACATCTGGGTTTTCAAAGCCGGAGGGCTCTCAACAATGGCTTCCCAGAGTCTCATCTGGTCAAATCACACAACACTTCTCAAAGTGAGCCCCAAAGCAAAGCCTCTCCTCAGGTTTATATAGCCTTCTCCTGGCTCAGAGAATGTAACAACCTTCTGGACCCACTGCCCAATCACAGAGTATCAAGGTGTGGGCTTTCCTGAAAAACAAGCCTCCCACCACAGGCTCCAGGTGCACTTAAGCTAGGGGCAGGGAAGATCTTCAAATTTGCATTTCCATTACATATATATACAAACACACATATATACCACATACATATTATATATAATAAATTACATGTGTATATAGATATACACACAGGAACTGTAAAACATTAATTCAGACTAAAAGGTGATGGAAGAAAAATCTCTATCAGCATTGTGAAATGTCCAGATTCTATTTTGAAATGCAGTTTTATTAGAATGATAGTCTTTGGCAATTGGAATAGACCTTAAAGATCACCTGCTCTACCTCCCTCCCCTTCATTTTCCAAAGAAGGAAATTGAGAACTAGAGAAGGGAAGTGATTTATCCAAGGTCACACAACCCATTACTGGCCAAGCCAGGGCTAGAACCTAGATTTCTAGATTTCAGGACCTGGATTCATTCCACTGTGCCAAGCTGCCCCTCTAGGAAATGCTATGTCTAATGATGAAGTTTTATATTCCCCTCAATACCATCATAATGAATTGCAGACAACAGGGAATGAATAAATGTTGTTGAATGAGTGACTAAATGAAGGTTGAAATAACTTACGGCCACTAGACTTTATGTTTGGTTGTACACTGCCTTACAAATCCACCTTCCAGAGAGGGGACTTAAGAGTACAGTGGGTGCCAGCCACATGGAAGGCTGGGGCAGGGGGGTAGTAAAGGCAATGCCAAAGTCACCATGATCTTAACTTCTTAAATCCTAAATGTGCTGCATTGCATGATCTGTGTAACTCCCACACAGCCCAGTCCGGTGGAAAGGGGACTGGATTTGGAGTCTTCAAGTCAAGGTTTGAGTCCTGCCTTTGCAACATATGACTGACGTTAAGAAAATGACTTCTTCACTTCTGCAGGTCTGATTTTCCACATGTGTAAAATGAGAGAGCTGAACTAAATTATCTCAAAGGTCCTTTCCAGCTCTATAGCCAGTGCCTAAAGACAGAATGAGAGCTAATGTCTATAAATAGGTAATAGCTATTAGCAAATTCACTAATGAGGACCATGTTTACACTTTTGTTGTCAATTATAATTATTTGTTTGAGCTGAGGGTTCTTTGGTGCATTAACATCATTACTGCTTGTCAGTGAAACTCAATGTGATGGAATTTTAAAATTCAGGTTGTACATTCTTAGCTTCTAAAGGGCGTATGCTCAGAGTAGAAGACTGCATACTTCCAGATGGGATACAGCAAACTTCTCCAGGCACAGGCCTTGGCAAGGCCACTGGGGTTGGCCTCCATCCTGAATGGAATTAAGACAGTTTCTGGCTTCACTACTTTGAGATGATCTAGGGCTCGCCTATGGCCTGAAGTGGAGAGAATGGGCCAGTCATTTCAGTGAATCATAGGGATATAGACTTAGGGCTGGAGTCTGACCCCTTTGATTTTTTTTTTTTTAAAGCAATTGGGGTTAAGTAACTTGCTCAAGGTTACACGGCTAGTCATTATTTATGCGTGGGTGCTCATTTTCTGAGGCCGGATCTGATCTCGGGTCATCCCAACTCCGAGGCCGGCGCTCTTACTCACTGCGCCACCTAGCCGCCCCTTTTAGGGCAATTGGGGTTAAGTAATTTGCCCAAGATTACACGGCTAGGTTTTTGTTTGTATGGATTAAGTGTTGGAGGCCGGCTCCGAACTCAGGTCCTTCTGATTCCAGGGCCAGCGCTCTATTCACTAGGTCACCTAGCCGCCCCCCGCTTTGATTTTTGAAAGAGAAAGTTGAGACCCAGAGAAGTTAAGTCTGGCTCTGTCATACCAGCTCCTTGGGAAGCTGAGGCTGATGGATTGTCGGGTTTTGCTGAGTTCTATCCTGCATTAAGGCTGTAGCCTATCAGGTAACCCCACCAAGTTTGTCATCATTATGTTGAACTCCTGAGGCTAGGGGGCCACTAGGTTGCCTAAGGAGGGGTCACGCAGTCTAGGAATGAAATGGATATATCTGACTGTTCAGGAAAGGGGGAGGGGATGGAGGGATAGAATTTGGAACTCAAATCTTTAAAAAATGTCAAAAATTGTTTTAATATAAACTTGAGGGGAAAACAAAATATATAATTTTTAAAATAAAGTCAGGCCTTTTTTTTTTTTGGAGGGCAATTGGGGTTAAGTGACTTGCCCAAGGTTACATGGCTAGTTTTTGTGTTAAGTGTCTGAGGTGGGATTTAAACTCAGATCTTCCTGACTCCATGGCTGGTGTTTCACTCACCGCTCAGGCCTTTTTTAAAAAATGAAATTGAGCAGGTTGAAACTTCTGTGTAGATCAGCAATGGTGTGAGCCTTTGAATATACCTGAATATATTTTTGATATATTTTGATATACCTGAAGCCCTGGCTATATAGGGAGACCCAGTCTCCAAAAAAAGCACCCCCCCCCCTCAAAAAACCAGACAAAAAGAGTTAAGGGATTTGTTCAAGGTGAGTTGTTCACACTATGCAGAGGAAAGAGCTGTGTATTTCAAGAGAGAAAAACTTTATTTTGATCCTTCCTCTATTACTTACTACCATTGTGACCTTTATCTCAGTTTCTTTGTCCACAAAATAGGTATTATAAGATTTGACCTGCCTTCCTCATAGGGTTGTAAGAAAAACATAAAGCACAATATAAATTAGCATGACTGGACAACACAGGTTTAAGAACAAGCTGGCTTTATTAGGCTCCAAGTGACATCACAATCATTATTTTCACAGGAAAGCTACAGTTCTACCTCACTGCAATGAGGAATATTTAGAATACACTCTCTTGCCTCTAGAATAACATATACACTTCTCTGTTTGGCATTCAAAGCCTCCTTAATAATAATACCTTCTCTTTCTTACCTGTCTCCTGTATGTAGCACATTTGTACGTAATTGTTTACATTTTGTCTCCCCCATTAGAATGTGAGCTCCTTGAGAGCTAGGACTGGTTTTTGCCTTTCTTTCTGTCCCTAGTGCTTGCACACTGCCTGGCACATAGTAGGCATTTAATAAATGCATATTGCTTTTAGGTTACTCCTTTCTTTTGTACTCTGTGTTCTGGCTAACTTGGCTTCCCTACTGCTCCTCACACATTGTGTTCTCTCTCCTGCCTCATAACTTGGCACCTGAATGTCCCCTCTGCCTAGAATTTGGTCCTCCCTCATCTTAGACTCTGGGAATCCCCAGGTCCCATCAAGGCTCATCTCAAAGGGTCCTGGAACAAAGCTGAACAGTATATCATCCAGAAGCTTTGCAAGTATCCTTGCCTGTTAATCAAAAACATTAGAGTAGATCACCTCCAGATCTGAACATCTGGCCTTGAACATTATGTATTGTCAGGTCCCTTATAGACTATGCTCTAACACTGCAGCATCTAAGTTTTTTCTCCCAGTTGTGATTATATGAGACCCTTTTTAGCTATATTAGTCCATATCTAACACTGAATATGCTAAGGTCTCTTCTAGGTATGAAATTCTTTGTTCTAAGGTCCCTCCCGACCCAATCCAAAAAGCACTTTAAAAGTTCCTTCTGCATTCAAGGTACCAGGCTAAATGCCAGATATATGAAAACAAAACAAAAAATAGCCCACAGAATCAAGGAATTAACATTCCTCAGGCAGCAGTGATGTATAGACATCATAGCAGCATATAGGTCTAGGAAAAGTGAGTCAGTCACTCACCCCAGGTCACACTAGTACTAAGTGGCAGATCTGGGTTCCTCTGACTCTATGACCAGCCCTCTTTCCATAGTATCATGCCATCTACCTCGGAGAGAGGTAAGGAAATACTTGATGCCCAAAACCAAGTGAACAAGACTTTAGAAGATGGAATCTAGAATCCTGGGTTCTAATTCTGACTCTAACTGTTACTAGATGTGTTTAATTAAGAATAGCAAGAGTCATTTACACTCTCAGCTTTGGTTTCCTCAGTGAAACAGGAATAATAATGTTAACACTACTCATCTTACAGAATTGAAAAATCTGTTTTTAAACCATAGAACATGATAAAAATGTAAGTTGTTATTAATATTATTTTTCCCCTAATGGTATTCTATTGCTAATACAATCCTACATTAAATTAATGAAAATATAGTGTCCTTGACAAGAGAGGAAAAATGTCAATAGTATGTCTTTCAGAGTGCCTATGAAATATTGTGGTCAAGAAGGACATTGACAAACTGGGCTGGGTCCAGAAGAGGGTGACTTGGATGAGGAGGAATTTATAAATCATGTCATCCAAGGTGTCTCCTGTCCATATGTCAAATTTATTTAAGATACCTTGAAAGATATAACAACCAAGATAACCTTATTTGACAATGCTCTGATCATAAATATTAGGTAAGGCATAGAACAGAGAAACGTACCCTCACCAAAGCTTTCCCGACTTGCATGGAAGTAATTCAGTTTTGAGTCTGAGTTGCAGAGAGATGTCTTATGGCAGTGAAGTCTTTCATGTGCTGCTGTATGCAGATGCCATTGTTGAGTTTCATTAAACTCTGTAGCATGGCCGATCCTCCTGGAAGATATCCACAGCCACTCCAGAGTTTGGCCTGACCATCCACACAGGAAAAACCAAGTAGGCAGAGGATGTCTTTTGTCCATATGATGACATGCAGCTGTATGGCCAACATTTAGAACTCACCCATCAGTATCTATAGTTTTGACAGACAATACAAATGGACTAGTTGGGCCTAGAATTAAGCAGGAGGAAGTAGGCTGGCCAGATTGCTTTCAGGAAGTTGCAAAACTCTCTTAATGATCCCAGACTTCTATCTGAAAAAAAAAAAAGTCCATCTTTTTAATGCCTGTTTTCTATTGGTATGGCCGTTTTTTTTCTTATTTAATATTTTATTTTTCCCATTTACATGTAAAAATGATGTTAACAATCCTTTTTTTTTTTTCAAGTTTTGAATTCCAAATTCTCTGCCTCTTTCCCTCCCCCCACCCCACCCCATTGAGAAGGCAAGCAATTTAACATAGGTTGTACAGGAACACTACAGTCTTTCAAGAATTAAAGATGAGTACTACATGGAAGGCAATGGAGAGATGTGTGGGGGAATGAGCAGTGTATTATAACATAGAATGAATGATGCACTTCAGAGAAGAACGTAAGTCAAGGATGTCATCAGGGAAATGCATGGCTGAGAAAACTAATGATGAATCATACAACCTACCTCCTGAGAGACAGGTGACAGACTCAGGGTACAGAATGGAACATACATTTTTTGGTTTAGTATTTTATTTTCCTCAGTTATATGTAAAAATAATTTTAACATCCTTTTTTAAAACAAAGTATCTCGGGGCAGCTAGGTAGTGCAGTGAGTAAGAGTGCTGGCCTCGGAGTTGGGATGACCCGAGATCGAATCTGGCCTCAGAAAATGAGCACCCACACAGAAATAATGACTAGCCGTGTAACCTTGAGCAAGTTACTTAACCCCAGTTGCTTTTAAAAAACAAAAACAAAAAACAAAGTATCTCCCTTTCTCCCTCCCCACCCACCCACTCCCACTGAGAAGGCAAGCAATTTAATACATGTATAGTTATGTAAAACATATCCATGATAGTCATGTTGTAAAAGAAAACATAGACCAAAAAATCCCTCAAGAATAATTAAGCAAGTTTAAAAAAAAAGTATGCTTCAATCTGTATTCAGACACCATGAGTTCTTTCTCTGGGGATGGATAGCATTTTTCATCATAAGTCCATTAGAATTGTCTTGGGTCTTTGTATTGCTATGAACAGCTAAGTCATTCACAGCTGATCATCTTACAGTATTGCTGTTACTTTGTACACAGTACATTTCACTTTGTATCAGTTCATGCAAATCTTTCCAGGTTTTTCTGAAAGCATCCTGCTCATCATTTCTTATAGTGCAATAGTATGGAACATACATTTTTATGAACACAATCAGTGCTGGAATTTTTTTTGCTTGACTATGTCTATTTGGGAGGAAAAAGTAGATTTTTATTCATTAAAAACATTAAATTGAGTTCAAAAAAGAAGATGAACTGGTCATATGGCAAGAGTGTGGTTAACTGGTGGATAGTATATTGTTTAACTGGTATACTTGAGATGTCAGGAGAAAATTAGGAGGTTCCCAATGTGTTGGGTGGAACCTCTGTGGAGAACTCAGGAAATCATAGACAAGAGTCACATAGGATGAATAGGCATGGACAAATTAAAATCAGTATCATTCGATGGAACATGAAAACCAGTGAAGTCACAGAACCATTTGCATATTTGTCATACAGTCAAAGAAACTGGGAATGTTCAGCTTGAAGAAGATTTATTAGGACATAGCATTCCTCTTACAATAAGGGCAATAACTAGCCTGTAAATAGGACTGATGCTGTGTTGTTCTAGCAAGAAGAACAAGTGTCAATGAGTAGAATTTACAGAAAGGCAGACTGATTGCCCAGCATAGGGAAGAACCTTCTCATTGTTAGAACTATTTGAAAATGGAAAGGATTTCTTGTTAAGGTGGTAGAGGTGCTAAAGAAAAGTGGTTGACTACCTGCAAATATTCCTACATTGAGAAGTGTGCTAGTCTGCCTGACCTCCAAAGTCCTTTTAAAAATGATGATGATGAGAAGACAATGACAAGGAGGAGGAGGAGGAGGACGAGGACGAGGACGACAACAAAGAGGACAGATGAGGATGACATCGACTAAGGATTACTACAACATTTATCTAGCACTTTAAGATTTCAAAAGTGTTTCTCCTAAATTGATGCTCCCACAATTTATCAACATAGATTGTTGTCTGGGAATTAACTGATCAGATAAGATAAAAGAAACCAAATCCAAAGTTTGACCTTTACTCCCTCCATTGTGCCTCAGATCCTTCCTTTCATTTCCATCTCATCCCATCCCATCCCATCCCACTAGAATCACAGAATTTCCAAGCTAGAAAGTACTTCTGAGCCTATCTAATCCAACCTGCACCTAAATAGGAAATCTCTTACATACAAGATCCCTGATGAGTATTCATCTATCCTCCACTTGAAAACCTCTAGGGAAGGTGAACTATCATCTGAGTCATCCCATTCCACTTTTAAATAGCTCTAATTGTTTGGAAGATTTTTCTTTAGGTCAGGCAGAAATCTTTTCTTGCTTCTCCCCTTTGCTCTTAGTTCTGACTACTGAGGCCAAATGGAAGATATCCAATCTCTTTTCAATCATGGCACTTGGAAAGAACATTGAATCAGGAGAGATCTCATCATTGGAGCCCAGTGTCTTCCTTATCGATGCACCTAGTTTACTTTCTATTTCTGAGATGTAGGTTCCCAACGTGGAGACTGGGGAATAGAAGGCAGAGGCCACTGAATTTCCTGAAAGTTTGTTTCTTTTAGAACTTGGGGTGTGTGTTCATTTCTAAGGCAATTTTAGAACAAATTCTCTGAAGGCTTATCTTGGCCTCTAGGCATCCTGGATGTCTTTGGGATAAGATGTATTTTGAAATCTTGGCAATTTCTTTTTTTAACAGGGCATGGGAGGAGAAGGTTCATTTACTCCCTTACTCTGGACATTTTGTAGCCACTTCCTTCATAGCACTGGATAGAGTGCAAGGGCTCCTGTAAGAAAGTGTTTTAAAGCTGTTGAAAGTAGTCTCCTTTATGCTATAAAATGCTGAGTCGTTTGATTTATTTCTGGCATGACTCCTCATGCTAAGATGGTAAGAAGCAGGGATACTCAAATAGAAATTTATTAGATGAGTTCTAAAGGTGTCATGTTGTGTCAATGTGTTATTATGGCTGGTCCCTGGTACATTATGTGTGGTCCATTCTCTGCAAGCTTTAGTAAATTACCCTCTGAGCAGGGAGAAAGAAGTGACATAAAATGAAGCCACACGGTAATAGGATGTCTGTGGAGATGACCCAAGGGTGGCAGAACTTAACGATGGCCCAGCCTGAGGATGGAATGCTGGCAGTGACTGTTCCGGGAGCAGCCAAATGAGTGGTTGACCTATTATGCCTAGACAAAGCAATACTACAATTCACCCTCTGGGGTTAAGATTGGTGCAGAATGGAAAAATGCTGTGTAACAATTGAGAATCAGGGCCATGCTGTTAAATGTTTAACAACCGTCTCTCTGGGGTGAGGGGGAGGGGGAATATATGCACAACATACTTTTAAAAGTTTAACCTGTGTTATTAACATTTTCTCCATCACTTTCTTAAGTCTAGATAATCAACAAAACAATAAATCAAGCCCTGGTTTGTAGGTTTGCCAATTTTATTTTTTTGCTTTTTGTAGGGGGTAAGGCAGGGCAATTGGAGTTAAGTGACTTGCCCAAGGCCACACAGCAAGTAAGTGCGTCAAGTATCTGAGTCAAATTTGAACTCAGGTCCTCCTGAATCCAGGGCCAGTGCTCTATTCATTGTGCCACCTAGCCACTCCCAATTTGCCAATTTTCAAGATGTACATGCTTATAAGATGTATGTGCTTACCCCTTCACAAGCTGAATTGGCTCCAGGACACTTTGCTCCTGGTTCTGCCACCACCTGGCTTGTAATTCTGCTCCTTCTCTCTGATTTCTTTTAGACTCTGGATGGGTGGTCATTTTCAGGGCAAGTTTATTACTGGTAATACGTGGTAAACATTTCATAACCACCCAGCCCTCTGAGGCCATGAAATTTCCTGGATCCCTTGGGCACAATTTCTGCTTGCAAGTATCAGCAATTCTTCTTATTTACAAGGACAGGAGAAAAGAAGGTTCTCATTTTTCTCTTCTTCCCTTACAGAGTAGTGACTTAAGAAGTAGCCAGGGTGAAGGAGATTGGAAAAAGCTGACTCAAGAACAATTTTAAACTTCCGCCAAGATCATAACTGAAGCAAACAGTGGGTCCCAGAAAGTGTGGGAGAATATGTGAGGGAGCAACTCTAACTCTGGATGGGAGCAAACTTTTTTTTTTTCTTAGCCTGTTTCTGCCAGTGTTCTCTAATTCCCAGAAGCCCTGGGCCATTGAGCTCCTCTGCCTAGTGTTTATGACCTTGTGGGTGGCTGTAAAGAAAAAAAGGGGGGTAATGTGGCATAGTGGGAAAAGTCCCAGATACGAGACCTAGTTTCTAGTCCCAATTGCCACTAACTTGCTAAAATCTAGTCCCGATTGCCACTAACTTGCTAAATGGCTCTGAGCCTCAGTTTCCTCATCTATAAGGAAGGTTGAGTTAATTTGTATCTAAGAGCTCTTTCAGCTCTAAATTTATGAAATTTGTAAAAAGCAATCTGATGAAATATCCAGCTATAGTCCCAGAACTCTCTCTTCCTATGAGTAGAAAAAAATCCCATTGCAAACGTGGAGGGCCAGCCTTGAAGAGAAGGACCTAGACCAATAGTTACAGGGAGGCCAGAATGGAAAGAAAAACTACCAATGAGTCCAGTAGTGAAAGGAGTTTTCACTAGAAACCTTTGTGGCTTCAAATGAAGATCAATGACTATTTTTTGGAAGATATTTCAGGTCTAAGCCTCCTCCCAATTTTACATATCTATGAAATTTGCCACCTAATACCAACTGAAGAGGAATGTTCCTGGCTGGGCTGCTGGGTCCCAAAAAACAGGATAAGTTAGTAGCTTCTGGAGTTCCTCAGAAATGTCCCATGCAAAGGCTTTTATTTAAATTTCTTCTCCACAGGGGAAAATAAGATTGACTTTATCTAAACTTTTGCACCACGGTGTGATGGAGAATGCCTGGGCTGGGAGTCAGAAGTCATGACTTCTATTCCAGGCAGCTCTATGACTTTGCCCTATTGCTTTTCCTCTCTGGACCTCAGTTCCTCCGCTTTAAAATGGGGAGGGGGGTTGGATTTGACAGAACCTCAGGTCCCTGCCTGTTTTGCCTTTTAATGGTTCTATGAATCCAAGCCCTTTAATGCCAGGGAGGGCATGAATGCCATTCTTTTTTGCACCATCTGTCATGCCAGGTGAAAGGCAAAAGGCCAAGCAGGGGTTCCAGAACATGCACATTTCCTGTATTTCTCTGGGTTTTTTATCTGTTGCTCCCCATTGGCAATTGAGCTGACCTCCCCATTTTCTCTCATTGCATTTGGCTGCTGAAATAACCAGAGGGCTCTAAGTCCCCCTTTCAGCAGAAGAACTGGTCCAATTGTAGCAAGAATGGAATACACCAAGGGGAGCCCATCCCAGTGCCTGGCAATGAAGTGCTCACTCCAGAGAACATTAAATGGTCATGGAAATTTTTTTTCTTTTTGCTATATCTTTGAAAGTAGAAAATGCAGTGCCTTGCCTGATTCCGTCTATGGGTTTTGATGATAATTACAGAGTTAAGGCAGACAGGGACATCATGGGCAAAGCCCTTCATCTGCTTCTCCACAAAATTCCACAATGGAAGCAGGCTCCATTGTCTTTGCTTTTCATTTCTTGCTTTTTTTCCCCCAATTGTGTGCACTAGCAGAGGCAGATTTCTTTTCTTAATCCCAACCAGAGGGAGGCACCTTTGTCTCCAGACTTTTCCTTTGTGATTCAGAAATCCCTAGGTTTTTCTTGCTTTCTATTCCAATTTATCACAGTCCTTTCTAGTAAATTGGGGTTTAATGTGAGCAAAAAAAAAAATCAGTATTCATTTAAAATTTGCATAAGATGAAGAAAGCAGAGCTGATATGAATCATCAAATTAGGAAGCCTCTGGTGATATTTCTCCTGTTATAACCTTGTTATTAAATTAATCCCTAAGAAGAAGAAGAAAAACGATACATTCCTACCTTACCATTGTTTTATGCTCGGGAAATGGGGACAGAGCATGGCATATGGCTTTCCTCCAGCCTAGGGTTTGTGAATGGCTGTCTTGGCCTCATAGCAAGGCCCAGCAGGCAACCAGAGGCTTCAGTTTAACATTAGGGTTTTGCTTCTTAGAATCTCATCTCTTTGGCCCTGCAGGGTCCAAGCCGAGCTGTTTTCAACCTTTTCAAAGAATGAAGAAATGAAGGCTATTAGGAAGGGTTTGAATACCTCTAGGGGTCCCTTTTTGGAGTCTACAGGGATGCTTTTTGGCTGGGGCAGGGCAGTGACATGGAGGGAAGTATTTTGAAAGTGAAGTGGATGGAAGGTTGGCTATTGATTCAGGCTCACGAGGAGACAGCTGCTCTGGTGTCTGTGTGAAGCTTGCCCATCTCCATTCAGTGAGGAGCCAGTTGAAAAATTGATCCCTCCCTCAGTGCCTTGGTGATCTAGGACCACAGGGCCAATTAAGTCACATGGACACTAAAACCAGAGCTCCACCAGCTGAGCTCTTTGCCAGTTGATAGAAAACAAGCAACAGGCAAGAGACTGAGCAGCAAATGGAGAGTGTCTCACACTCTTGTCTATGGAAGCCAGGTCAGTGGCCCAACAGATCCAGAGGACTTTTTATGGATACAAGTGTTTGGGAAACTGCATAAAGACATTTGTAAATAAATATTTGAAGGGGATAGGCCTAGGAACCAAGGTAACTAAGGGAAATGGATATGTTTATCCTGGAGAAGAGAACTCTTAGGGGGAAGGGAAAGGGGTGAGGGGAGATTGATCTGTCATCAAATATCTTAATGACATCAGATGGTAGAAAGAGAAGACTTAAGTATGATAATAAAAACAGCTAGCATTTGTAGGACACTTTAAAGTTTGCAGAGCACTTTACATATGGTCATTTATTCAACCCTCATAACAGCCCTGGGAAGTAGGCTGGGAAGTACCCCCATTTTGCAGATTTGGAAAGTGGGGCAAAGAGAACAAAGAGACTTGCCCAGGTTCACAGAGTTCATGAGTATCTGACACAGAATTTGAACTCAAATCTTCCTCATTCCAAGTCCTGAACTCTACTATACCACTGAACTGTCTTTAAGACTTGTTCTGCTTGACTCCAGAAAGCATAACTGAGAATATGAGGAAGAAATATATGATGTAGCAATGGATTTACCCCATGGGAGTAAGCCCATTATAAGGCTCAAATGAGATAATATGTTGTCAAACACTCCAACAACTTTAAACCACTATGTAAATGTCAATTATAATTCAAGTGAGAAAACCCGAGTTCAAATCCTTGTTCTGCCACTTACTACACAGGTAACTTTTCAGAGTCTTAGTTTCCTTCTCTAAAGACTGTTGACCTGAAAGTTTGGTTAAAAGAGGCAAATAGGCTACCTAACATATAAATTCATATTGTTTATTTCCTTAAAGCTGGCAAAGCTAGCAAACATGTATGCACAAGGAGCCAGAATGCAAATTGTGACTGACTGATAAAAGAATCACCAACCTTAACTACATTTTAGAATAATCTCAATCTCAGGATGTCTTTGTCTGTTTAACCATATCATGAGAAAGGAAATTTCTTAGTTGAATAAATTGTAAATACAGATTGACAAGAGAATTTGACAAAGTAGTGTCGATTATGATCCCAGGATATCTGTGTTTCCCCTGTATAACCCCACAGGATATCAAGATAAGAAAAGTCCCTCTATTTAAGATAATGATGGGTGGAAGGTATCTGTCCTTAATGGTCACAGACAGGAAGAATGCTCCTGATCAGTCTCATCTGGTATTAAAGTTTCTGACACAGGAAAGGGCATTTTTAGAGCAAAGCATATCTGCTTGATTAGTTCAGGCTTTGGCCTTTATTGGGGTTCAAATGATCTGAAATGATTATCAAGACCTAAAGTGCTAGGGTATGACTAGATCATCTCTAAAGGCCCTTCTTCCTCTAAATCCTGTGATTCCAACATTTACAAGGAGGCAGGTTACAGCCAGAAATAAGGAAAATTACAAACGCTGTCCAACACTAACCTGGAATGGAACTCCCCATGCAAGGTGATGACCAGCCTGATTCTGGATGTCCAACTCAGCTTCAGAGAAACCAAGCAGGAAAGTGCTGCTACAAATTCGAACTGCTGATTAGGAAATAATCAAGGTGCCACTATCTGTGAGCATCCATGGAGCACCCAGGTGAGATACAGAGCTAAGCACAGTGATGGGGTGGGAAACAAAAGTGAAAAATATGTGCCATCCCTACCTTAAATGACAGGCTTATGGCCAATGTTCCACTTCAGTTCCCTCTGATTACTGAGAATCTAATTTTTGTGAGTCAAAAAAAAAAATCATAGGTTTGGAGACAAGAAAACTTTGGTGCCTCCTGGCAATCATGTGAACTTGGGCAAATCATGTAATATCTCAGTGTCTTGTTTTCCCCATCAATAAAATGGAGAAAGGGGGAGGGATGATGATAGCAATCCCTTAAAGTTTACAAAGTACTTTGCATTTTTTTTCCATTATTCAATTCAATTTTATATTTTATTCATTTTATTCACTCCTCACAAAAATTCTGTGAGTTAGTATTGCTGTTGTTTATTATCTCCACTTTATACAGAGGCTCTGGGGAATTAAATGACTTCCCCAGGCTTGTATAGCTAGTAAATAGCTGAATGAGGATTCAAACTCAGGTCCTCCTAATTCTATATTCTAATGCTCTATTCACTATGCTGCCTTGCTGCTAGCCCTTCCTAATAATACCTCATTTTTCTGTAGTAGTCTGAGGTTTACACAGCTCCTTCTATAACTTACCATAAGAAATAGTGAGTATGAGGAAACTGAGGCTCCGACAGTAAAGTAACTTCTCCAAGGTCACGTAACTGCTAAGAATCTGAGCTATGACTCAAATTCAGGTCTCTTTGTTTTAAAGTCAGAGTACCCTCCTGCCAGGGAGTCAATCAATCAATTAGCATTTATTAAGTACCTACTATGTACCAGGCACTGTGCTAAGCACTAGGGATACAAAGAAAGAGAAGGGTGAGGAAGGGAACAAGCATCAATTTAGGCCTAACCTGTACCAGGCACTGTGCTAAGCACTTTGCAAGTGTTATCTCATTTAACAAAAGCAAAAATAGTCCCTGCTATCAAGGAGCTCACAGTCTAATGGGGGAGGTACCATGGGAACAACTATGTGCAAACAAGGTATAAGGCAGGCTAAATAGGAGATAATCAAGGACAGCTGGGGGCACCATAGTGCACGGAGCACCAGGCCTGGAGTCAGGAAGACTCATCTTCCTGAGTTCAAATGTGGCCTTAGACATTGAATAGTTGTTTGACCCTGGACTGGTCATTTAACCCTGTTTGCCTCAGTTTCCTCATCTGTAAAATGAACTGGGGAACAAAATGGCAAACCACTCCAGGATCTTTGCCAAGAAAACCCCAATTGAAGCCATGAAGCATCGGACACGACGGAAACAACTATACTACAACATAGAGGTTAAGAGACTTGTCTAGGCTTACCCAACTAGCAGATGTCTGAGGTGGATTTTGAACCCAGATTCTCTTTGAGCTCAGGTTTGATGGTCTATCAACTCTGCCAGGTTCTGTCTCCACAGAAAGATTTCCTGGATAAATAGGAGAGCCCCCGTGGGCAGAAGTGACTCACAGAGAGCAAAAAAGACCTTAATTTGTAATCAAGGACCTTGGTTTGAATCCTGATTGCCACTTAAAGTATGTGCAACCTTGGGCAAAGCACTTGGTCTCTCTGAGACTCAATCAACTCCTGCGTAAAGTGAGAGCTAGATGCTGTGGCTCTAAACCTACGTTCCCATGATCCTCTGCCTGAGGATTAGCAAGGTTTCATCTCCATTTCTTCACTTTCTGTATCCTTCTAACTAGTATGCATGATGAAGATTCCCGGAGGCGCCTCAAGATCCCCAAGTGCCTTCTGAATCATCAAAGGAAGATCTAATTTTAGTTTCAGCCAGTACTGATACACAACGACGGAAGCTGGAAAGAAACTGGAAATCTCCTTTAAGACCACGAGCTTCCCTTGGAGAAAAAAAAGCAAAATTAAAAAAAACCTCCCTTCCCAAACTACCTTGGGTTCATTTTAAATATATATTATGTATCTACTTATATACATATGCATACATAGACATCCTGCCTCCTCCCTCATTAAAATGTAAACACCCTGAGAGTAGGAATTGTTTCTTCCTTTATGCTTGTATCTCCAGCTCCAGGAATAGAACATGATACATAATAGCTACTTAGGGAATGCTTGATGATTGGCTGATTAATAGCAACATTGTAACAGTGTCCTATATGGCAATAAGACATGAAATACAACAACCTCTGAAGGAATAATTATGAACATCAAACAGAGGGAAATGAAAAGGTTCATGGGGAGTGTCAACAGGCTGTAATATATCAATCAACAAGCATTTATTAAACACCATCTCTTTTCCAGGCACCTTCCCTGTGTTGGGAATATTAAGACAAAATAAAATAGTTACAGTCCTCAAGGGGCTTACATTCTTTTTTTTTCTTTTCTTTTTGGAGGGCAATTGGGGTTAAGTAACTTGCCCAGGGTAACACGGCTAGGTTTTTGTTTGTGTGTGCCTTGTGTCTGGATCAGGTCCTTCTGACTCTAGGGCTGACGCTCTACTCACTGCGCCACCTTGCCACCCCAAAAGAGTGTGCACATTTTTTTTTTGCCTTTTTGGAGGGTAATTGGGGTTAAGTAACTTGCCCAAGTTCACACGGCTAGGTTTTTGTTTGTGTGTGTTAAGTGTCTGAGGCCAGATCCAAACTCAGGTCCTTCTGACTCCAGGGCCAACACTCTACTCACTGCACCACCTAGCCGCCCCCAGGGGCTTACATTCTAATGAGGGAAGCAACACATTTATATCTATCTCTGTGTCTATATCTACATATATACACACATGAATGTATATACATACCCAAAGTACAAATATGTGTGTATATGAAGAATTGTACACTTATATCTATATGCATATAATATGATTTATATGTAACCTATGTATCTATCTGTAAATATAATTTATTATATCATTATATTAATATAATAGCATATTATATTAATATTATATGTTATTTATATTATACACGTATGTATACATATACCCAAAGTACAAATATTTATCTATATATGTATAATTGTACAGTTATATCTATATACATATCAATATAATTTATATGTAAACTATGTGTCTATCTGTAAATATAATTTATGTATATATACATATTTGTGTATGTACATTTCTCACACACACATATGAAATTTATCTAAAGTAGTTTGAGAAAGGAGTATACCAGTAGCTTGAGGGTAGTGTGGGGATCAGGAAAGGCTTCATGGAGAAGGTGCCAACTGAGATGAGTCTTGAAGAAAACAAGGGGACCTCAGAAGCAGATGTGAGGAGGGCAGTGGAGGGTCAGCCAGTGAAAAGACAGAGATGGAAGATGGTGTGTAGTATTTGAGGAAGAGCAAGTAAGCTGCTCTGGCTGGTCTGCAGAGTACATGGAGGGGTGTGATATATAAAAAGGTTGGAAGGGTAGGAAAGAGCTTGTAAAAACAGAGGAGTTTAGATTTGATCTTGGGGGAATGATGAAAAGAAAGAGAAGGAAGAGAAAGACAAGAAAGAAACAAGCATGCTAAATATTTTATAAATATCTTATTTAATGATTTTAACCATCCTAGGAGGTAGATGTTATTGTTATCTCCATTTAACAGTTGGGGAAACTGAGTCAGCCAGCATTTAAGACCTTCCCCAGGGTCGTAGAGCTAATAAGTGTCCTGGGGCTGGAGTTGAACTCCAGTCTTCCTGACTCTAGGCCAGTGCTTAATTTACTGTTCTCCCTGGGAGGGGTGATATGCAGAGACCTACATGTTTAGGAAAATCATCTTAGCACCTATGTGGAGGATATACTAGAATGGAGAAAGACTTGAGGCAAGGAAACCAAAGGAAGCTTTTATTACTGCTACTATTCAATCAATACATGATGAGTGGGGTGGCTAGGTGGCACAGTGAATAGAGCACTGGCCCTGGAGTCAGGAGGACCTGAATTGAAATCCGGCCTCAGACACTTAACACTTACTAGCTATGTGAACTTGGGCAAGACACTTAATCCTAGTTGCCATGCATTTCCCCCTGCAAAAAAAAAAAAAAAAAGAGGTGATGAGTTCCTGAATTAGGGAAGAGGCTTTGTGAATAGAAGATAAATAAGAAATATGTGGAGATGGAAATAACAACATCTGGTGCAACTGCCTGGATATGGGTGGTGAGTAAATGAAGAGTAGAGGATGGTGATGTGGCTTTGAAGGGGGGTGACTCTCCTAAGTGGTGCCCTCCATAGGAATAGGAAGGTTCAGAAGAAGACGAATGGGTTTGGAGAGAAGATAATGTGTTCTCTTTTGGACATGTTGAGTTTGAGATGTCTATGCGACATCCAGCCTGACATGTCCAATAAGGGGCAGTTTGGGATGTGGGCCTGGAGCTTAGAAACTTCAAATAAGGATGGGGGTAAGAGAATTCATTAAGAAAAAGCATGTGAGGAAGAAGACAGGCTAGTCACATGGCAAGGACATGGGATGGCTCATAGACAGGGGAGCCCAAGTCCTCCCCTGGTGCCCTCTCTATGTCCAAAGGAAGCACACTGCTGGAGGGGGGATCTCCTAGGGGACCCCATAGGGGGATATGGTCAAGAGCTGCGTGGGATGGGCAGGCAGGGTTTGGTTTTGATCTGTATTATTGGAGGACACTTCCAAACTGATAGAATCACAGAGAAATGCATCTTTGCAAACAGATAGCTTATGTGCAATACAATCAGGACCTCTAACAACCAGAATATGTCATTAAGCAGAACACTGCTAGCCAATATTCTGGATGAATTATTTTTGTTCAGTTATATCTAACTCTTCATCATCCTGTGGACCATCACACATTAATACTGTCCATGGGGTTTTCTTGACAAAGATACTGGAGTGGTTTGCCATTTCCTTCTCCAGTGATTAAGGCAAATAGAAGTTAGGTGACTTGCCCAGGGTCACATATCTAGTAAATGTCTAAGGCCAGATTTGAACTTAGGTCTTTCTGACTCCAGGACTAATCCTGTAGCTTCCTCTATTCTAGATGAATATGGCTTATGGTTGGTGAAATAGAGTTCTCGTTCTCTCTCTCTCTCTCTCTCTCTCTCTCTCTCTCCCTCTCTCCCTCCCTCCCTCTCATACACACACACACACACACACACACACACACACACACACACACACACACACCCAGGGAATAATCATCACTGTCCATAACTACACAAGAGTGGCTAACTGAAGCTATGTGGGACTAGAGAACAAAGGAATGATTCAAATTCAGCAATACAAATCCAAAAAACCTTCCAAAAAAGGACTCATGGTTTGATCACAAAGCAATAGTTGCTGAATTTCATAGTATCATAGGTTTAGAAATGGAAGGGACTTCAGAGGCTTTTGGGTCTAACCTCTTTATTTTTACAAATGAGGAAACTGAGTCCCGGGGAAGTCAGTGCCCAATGTCATCTGCCTAGTAAGTGACAAAAGGCAGGATTTGAAGCCTTGTCCTTTGACTTTAAAGCCAGTGCTCTTATGGTCTCTTCCAGAGGATGCTATCTCTGAAAGATGCTTTT
Organism: Gymnobelideus leadbeateri; assembly: GCA_011680675.1. NCBI lineage: Eukaryota > Metazoa > Chordata > Mammalia > Diprotodontia > Petauridae > Gymnobelideus > Gymnobelideus leadbeateri. The sequence goes on along the minus strand of WOXC01002393.1, from coordinate 39,962 downwards.
GTCAGGGGCAGGAAAAGTACAAAGCCTCATAAGGATTAGAAAACCCAGAGAATTCCATCTCCTTGTATCCAGAAGCTCTCTGTACTACCTTTCTGGATGTGACTCATTGCATATTGGAGGCAGAAAGGATCGTTGAACTGAACAGAATTGTTGAACTAACCTGGTTGAAACCCTTTGTTTGATAAATGAGGAAATTGAGGCTGTGTCATTTGACTTTGGGATAGTCCACTTCTCTAGAAGGGCAGTTGAATGTAGCCAGGGTAGCTGATGTTGCATGTAGTTGGAATGTGCCTAGCTCTGTGGTGTGACCTGAACGCTAGAAAGGCCCCCTCTGCTTTAAAGGATGTATCCCCTCTTATGTAAGTCCACTTCTCTAGAATCTTTAAAATGAGGTTGTTAGACTAGGCTGGGAGTACTTAACCTAAAGTCTGTGAATTTGTTTTTAAAAATATATTGATAAATATATTTCAATATGATTGATTTCTGTTGTAATTCCATGGATTTTATTTAATACATTTAAAAGTATTTTTCTGAGGAGTCCATGGGCTTCATCAAACTATGCAAAGTGCCCATCTCTCTCTCTCTCTCTCTCTCTCTCTCTCTCTCTCTCTCTCTCTCTCTCTCTCACACACACACACACACACACACACACACACACACACACACACACACTCCAAGGACTCCTGGCCCACGTTTCAATAGAACCTTCTAGCTCTAACCAGATGGGAAATTGACTCAAATGGCAGGCTCTATCCACTATTAGCGCAACTGTCATTTGTGACTTCATTATTTTTGGCCTTTGGATTATTTTAAAGACTCAACTCAACTAGTAAGGCAGGGGCAGAGCTAAGGGCCAGAACGCTGGTCTCTTGGCATCTAGTTCAATGATTTTTTACAACATCACACTGCGGTGCTTAAGTCAAGTACATGAATGCTAATGTCAGCATTCTAAACACCAAAGGCTGATAGGGGAGATACATCCTTGGAGGCAGAGGGGCCTTTCTAGTGTTCCAGTCACACCTCAGAGCTAGGCACACATCAACTATGTTCAACATTGGCTTTCCTGGCTATATTCAACTGCCCATCCTAGAGGGAATGTGGGGTCTGTGAGAGGTGAGTGTTTTACCAGTCAGATACCCTAGTTCCTTCAGGATAAAAACTTGTCCTCATCCTCGCACAGTCTGTCCTATAGCTCCATGTTTGCAGAGCTCAGTCCTCATGGCCTGGCCTCCTCAGTATGGTCTGGCTTGTCCTCTCCCCACAGTCCATCTGTTCCACTGGGAACACAGCCACTCAGCAGGTTTCAAGTCTGCTGACTTGGCAGAAGCCCCTTCCGCTTTCTCTGTGCTCCTGAAGGCTCTACTCAGTTGCCAGCCTCTGTTTCAGTAATGCCCCTTGGCCCCTGCTCAGGGTAGGGCTCTATCTAGCAGCTCTTAGGGCAATGGGTTGGGAATCCAGAGCCTGTAGTTAGCATTCTGTTTCTGTTACTAATAAGCTTTGTGACCTTGGGCAGGCTGCTTCTCTCTAGACCTCAGGGGCATCATCTATAAAGGTAGGGAGTTGGTCTAGATAACCTCCAACGTCTCTCCCAGCTCTGGGGTTCGAGGATACCAAGTGATTGATTGAGGGGAATAGTGGAAAGAGTTGAGTTGGGCTCTGTGCTCTGTTCCTCCCTCACTGGCTCTGCCACCTTAGGCAAGTTATGCACATTCTCAAGACCACACTTTCCTCCCTTAGAAAAATTCAGTTATATCAAATGACCTCCCAGAACCCATCCAGGTCTGACATTAATGACCAGGGTCATCTGAAGAAGGTCAGCTCTTGATTTGAATGGGTTCTTCAGTAATTGATACTGAAAGCCTCCCTTCTATGTCAAATAAATCTGCAAGTAATGCCTAGGGCTGAGTAGGTAGAAAAGAAAGGCAATACTGTGGTTGGGTCAGTTTTCATATTTGTTTATATTCGTTGTCCAGTCATTTCAGACTCTTCCAGTCTGAAGTCTTTAGACTTTCAGACTCAGGAGAGGCTGTGTAGTATAGTGGAGAAAGTCCAGGCTCTGGAATCAACTTGGGTTCACATCTCATTTCTGACATTAACTACTTTGGTGATCTGACACACACCATTTCACTTCCTTGGACCTCAGTTTCCTCATCTGTAAAATGATGGGGCTAGGGGCAGCTAGGTGGCACAGTGAATAGAGCACTGGCTCTGGAGCCAGGAGGACCTGAGTTCAAATCCAGCCTCCGACACTTAACACAAAAACCCCTAGCCATGTGACCTTGGGCAAGTCACTTAACCCCAATTGCCCCTCCAAGAAGCAAAAAAAAAAAAAAATGATGGGATTGGATGAGATGGCCTTTGAGGTCCCCTCTAGCTCTGGTCTATGACTCTATGAACATGGTCAGAGTCACGTCATCTCCTGTCTAACCCTGGTCAAGTCATTCTACCTCTGTTTGCCTCAGTTTTCCCATCTGTAAAATGGATATAATAATAGCATCAATCTCCCAGGAAAATGCTTAAATATTCTTCCCGCCCACATCACCCTTACAGGATTAAAGTTATTTAAGTTATTAAAGAAAGTTTTACATAAATGTGCACTCTTGTTATCATCACATACAAGAGGATTCGTATATCTTCCCAAACCTTCTCTCATGTGATGCCTTCTCACTCAAAAGCTACTTGAAAGTGTGAGGACAAGACTTAACTTCTCTGGGCCTCAGTTTCCTCCTCTGTAGAATGAGGGGCTGGACTAGAAAACTTCTAAGATCTTTTTCAGCTCTGAATACTATGATTCTTCCACTCAAGAAGAGGTTAAATTGTGTGGTTTTAAAGCACCCCAAAGCAAAGGAAAATGTCCTATATGGGTGATTAAACTCAGCACATGTCTTTTACCTGTGGTCCCTGTCACCCCAGCAGGAGTACAGGGGGATTGAAGAGGACACATGGAAAGACCTGCCAAAGATGCTTGAAGTAGATTGTGAATGGCAATCCCTAATAAGAGCCAGAAGGTTTGGCCTGGGAGATAATGAAAATCAAGCTACTTTCTCAGACACAAAATGAGCAGGTCAATGAAATAAGTTCTCAATGAGACCTTTCTATCATTAATCATTACTTGCTCTTATATGCCATTAGGAAAAAGAAAGTTTTCCAAAAACTTTCATATCAATTATTTCATGTTATAACATCACTTGGGCATGGTGTGCCTCCCCTTTGTTGATTTTGTTGAGTTGTGTCTGACTTTTCCTAACCCCATTTGGCATTTTCTTGGCAAAGAAACTAGAGTAATTTGCTGTTTCCTTCTCCAGTTCATTTTACAGATGAGAAAACTGAGGTAAACAGGATTAAGTGACTTGCCCAGGGTCACATAGCTACTATGTGTCTGAATCCAGATTTAAACTCAGGAAGATAAGTCTTCCTGACTCCCACCCCAGCCCTCTAATCCACTCTCCCATGCAGCTGTTGTTGATTATCTCCTATTTAACCTGCCTTATACCTTATACGTACTTTACCACATTCTTCCTTAAAGGTAAAAACTGTGTCTTCTCTTCCTTTATATTCTCCACATACAGTAGGTACTTAATAAATCTATAAAAAACAAAACTAATTTTCTCCTCAGCTCATTTCTCATCTATTCCATCTTGGGCTTCTGCTAAAACAGGCCATGGAGAATTAGAGCTTTGGTTTCTGTCACTTTCATATTAAGGGACCCAAATGTGCCACACCTGTTTCCTGCAGCCTGTCCTCATCCCTCCAAATCTCATTTTAAAGACAAATCACCTAGGTTTTCATAAGCCATCTTCCTCTTTTCTCCATGCTGCTGCCTTAGCTGTTCTAATGACAGAAGAGTTGTTTAGTGTTCCTCTGTTATTCTGGGGAGACTTTGGAGGGATGTTTCCCCTTTGTTCCAAGGACTTTGTCCTTTCCATGGTAAAATTCCTCTGTCACTGAGATGAGTAGTGATTATTTCTTCTTTAGAGTTGTTTTTTTTTTCTTCTACCTCATACTTGTCGAATTCTAAATCATTTTGAATCTGTCAGAGTTTGTCTGGCTCTTGCCCAAATGCTGTTCCTCCATCTCTGTGGCAGGATCAATTTAATTCAACAAGCATTTATTAAGTGCCTACTATTTTTAAGCCATTGCACTGAGCTCTGGGGACAGAAACAGAAGAGAAATATGTTTCCTGCCTTCATGGAGCTTATATTCAGCTGATACAGATGCTGTATCTGCTCTAATCTCTACTAGCTGTGGGTAGGTGTCCTGGTTCCTAAGGGTCTTCTGCCTAGACCCCAGTCTTGAGCCCCTGATCTCCCTCAGCTACTACTGAAGCCTTTCCTTCCAAAACTACCATGGAGTCATTGTGTGTATATATTGTGCATGCGTATATCTACATATAAATTCATATATACATACATATGGTATTTACATAGACATATACACATATGTTTATATACGTATACATGCGTGTGAATCTCTCAGACACTGGGCAAGAGTGAGAGGGAAGCAGAGAGAGTGGTACCATAATCCTGTCTGTACCTGATGATGCCATTCTGAATCCTTGAAATCTGTTATGATTTTACTGTAGTCAGTTCTGTGATTCCTACTATTTTAATGCAGCCTGGTCTTGTTATTGGTCCCATGTTGTATGATGGCTTCCTCAGAAGGGAATGAAATGAAGGTCTGGTAAGGGGTGCTGCTAGTATACTGGGGATAGATAGAAGAATAGTCTGAATTCCCCAAATGTCTAGTTATGTTGTATGTCTCTGCCATACATTCTCAAGTAGTGGAAGAAAGACATGAATCGGGAATATCCCCAAAGGATCGCCTAATATCCATTGGCCAATAAACATTTTTTAAGCACCCAGTATGTGCGGACACTTTGCTAAGAGCTGGAGATACAAAGAAAGGCAAAAGTTCCTACTTTCAGGCAGCTAGCCTTAGAGTTGGGAAGACACTGTCCCTGACTGAGTTACCCCGGTAAGAATTTAACCTCTCAGTGTGCCAAGCAAGTCTTTGAGATTGTAAGCAGTGATCTGCATTGATAGAGGGTGTTTCCACATTGGGAGGTCACTATACCAATGAAATCACAGTTCCTGTTGGGGAACAACCATTAAAAAAAAGAAAGAAAGAAATGAGCTCTCTGGTCCCTTAAGCACTAAGATTTTATGATCCAGTGATTTCCTATCAAAAAGTCTTTGGGTACATTGTTTCTCATTCATGGATACATGCTTAGGGTTCGAATCATTGACATCTTTTTGCCCAGGTCCCTGAGGGTGGAAAACATGCATTGGAGAAATCAACAAGATGGAACTGAGAGACACAGGGATCACTCACATTTCTCCACCTCTGTAGAGCCGGGGTTCTGGACCTGGGGTCCACAGATGGATCTCCACGATAGGGAAAAATTACATGTTTATTTCAATATCATTGGTTTCCTTTGTAATCCTATATATTTTATTTTCTTATTTTAAAAAAATGTTTCTAAGAAAGGGTTGTAAGTGTCACCAGACTACCAAAAGTGTCTAGGACATAAAAAAGGTTAAGGAGCCCTGGCCTAGATCCAGAATGTTCTCTGCTGCTTGGACCACCCAAGATGCTCTAGTTAGGACTCAACATTACTAGGATTTGTTGGAGAGTCTAAGCCAGGAGCAGAACCATATGGAAAGGAATCTGGTGTCAAATCTGTTGGTTGGGGCTTTGGCAAGAGGCTTATTGTACACAGACACAAACTGTTTATAACTGGGGTGGACGTATCAGGCAAGTCTGCTCTCAGAACTGCTATCTCCAGTCTTCCTGACCACCCATGGCACTGATTGTACCATAGACGTTGGACCTTAGTGATAATCAATTTATAAACAATTACTCTCATAGTGTTCAGTGCTGGAAGAAAATTATCTAGTCTAACTGTCTATTACAATTGAGGAAAGTGAGGCCCCATGAGGTTAAGTGGCATCCAGTGTCACCCAGGTAAGAAGCATTCTGTCACCTTTTATTATTGTCTGGCTTTTTCACATATGTAAATCTGAGCTCCCACTGACGACTCCAAGCTCTTTGTGATGGGGGACTGTGTCTTCAACCCATATCTAGGACAGGGCTAGGCACATATTAGTGACTTTGCAAATATTGAATGAATTCAATAGAAGATTAATGGACTCAGATGGAAAGATGGAAACAATCAAAAGTGAATGTCAGAATTAAAGAACAAGCATGACTTTAGTAAAGAGAGATGAGTGGATACCTCAATACATTCCTGTGGAAGTGGGAGATCCATACACACACACACACACACACACACACACACACACACACACACATATATATGGGGTGTGTGTATACACATAATTATACATGTATATATGTGCGTATGTATATATCATATACAGTATATATAAAAAGTCAGTGCCATTTTAAATTTTAACAGCTTAAATAAAGAATAGCTTAATATTATACTAAGGTGTTTTGGAGCTCTGTATTTTCAGACTTTTTCAATGTATTTATCCATTTTACTAATTTTTTGTCTCCTCTCTTTTTTTCTTTAAAAATATTATTTATTTTATGAGATGACTCTGCAAGGGGAAAAAGAGGAATACTAAGCAAAGCTCTGGTGATATTTTAAAAAAGAAAACAAGCAAAAGATATCGATCAAACAATTTTTAGGAAAAAAGGAAATTAATGAACCTATGTATTTGTCCTTGACCTAGATACCATGTTTTCTTGTTTGTTATCACACCACATCATAATAGCACCGAACTCCCTGCATTGTAGAGGGGATGAAATGAGATAGTATTTGTTTTACAAACCTTAAAGTGCTATACAAATGCTGTTATTATACCGCTCGCACCGTCACTACTACTACTACTATTGCTGCTGCTGCTGCTGCTCCTCCTCCTCCTACTACTACTACCACCACCACTACTACAGAAGACTCCATGGTACTGTAGAAAAAAAACATAGGACTGGGAAGTTAGAGACCAGAGTTCTAGCTGGCAACTCACTTAACTTCTTAGTATCCATTTCCTCAAGTGTAAAATGGGAGCGGACAATACTCCTACAACCAGGGCCGCTAGGTGGCGCAGTGAGTAGAGCACCGGCCCTGGAGTCAAGAGGACCTGAGTTCAAATCCGGCCTCAGACACTTAACACAAAAACTAGCCATGTGACCTTGGGCAATTCACTTAACCCCAATTGCCCTCCAAAAGGCAAAAAAAAAAAAAAATACTCCTACAACCTACCTCCCAGGGTGGATATAAGAATCAAGGGAGCTCATGAACATGATGCTTCAGTGATCCATGCCCTTCATGAGTATATGTAATTTCCACACCAACTCTAATCCAACCCCTCTGTAAACCATCTTGGTGGCCATCTGTGGCTCACAAACGTGTCACTCTTTAAACACCTTAAGGATGCCCCTCTCCAATATGCTTAGGCTGGGCCTGGGATGAAGGACATTGAGTTATCCTTATTTGAAGCCTATCCAGTTTGGTAGGAACTTTTCCAGCTCATGCTGTGCTGACACTGAGATTGTGCTGGCATTGAGTCAGCTAAGTCCTGACTAGTTCTACAAATAATAAATCCCCTGAAGTACTTGTATTATTTGAATTTCTATTGCATATTTCCATTGGACTGGAACCAATGAATGACCACTGTTGTTTAATCATTTTTCAATCACATTCAACTTTTCATGACCCCATTTGGGGGTTTTTGGCAAAGATATCAGAATGGTTTGCCATTTCCTTCTGCTCATTTTACAGATGAGGAAACTGAGGTAAACAGGGTTAAGTGACTTGCTCAGGGTCACACAGCTAGTGTCTAAGGCCAGATTTGAACTCACAAAGATAAGTCTTCCTGACTGCAGGCCTAGGACTCTATCCACATTGCCACCTAGCTACCCAAATTTTACATAATTATAACTTAAAATAATGCAAATTGGATACATACAACCATTTAGGGATTCACTATTTGCTCTAATCAGGACCTAACTATAAATCTTTAGTGGCAAAAAGTAGTCCTGAAAATGCTATGTAAATATGAGTTCATATTATCTGTACTGACCCCAGGATATGGGGGAGAGACCAATAAGAGCAGATATCCTGACACACTACATTGTGTGCTTAGCCACCTAAAAAGTCCTCAGGAGCATCAAGAAATGGACTTTGACAAGAACTAGGAAGTGGCATCAGTCAATGAATTAGAAATGAAATCTCTTAAATCCAGGGTGCTAAAGTCCTCAACTTATGAAGAACTGTAAGGCCTCACCAGGAGCATAAATCGCTGACTTCTGTGACCAAATGGTGACATGGGAACCTTCTAAAATATTGGTCCATGATGGCTAAGTGCCATGAAAATGAACAATAAAATCCTGATCAATACTGAGTTTTATTAGATAGCAACGTAAAGACTGTGAAATTTGTAGAGCCTGCTCTCAGGACAAGGCTCTAGAGAAGTATGCTCAGGATAGTAGTTTTAGAGTGGGAGGGAACCTTAGATGGCATATCGTACAACTTGTTCATTTTACAAAGGAGGAAACTGAGGCTCATGGAAAGGAAAGGGTTTTTTCCAAGGTCACATGGGCAGTAAATGACAGAGCTGGCATTCAAACCTAGTCCACCCCTTTTCTCAAGGTACCACATTCATGCACATAATAGAATGTTCCTTATTTCAGCAGGGAAATAAAGTCTCCTGGATCCATCAGTAATTTTTATTTGATTTTTTTCTTGCCAAAAGGTAATAGACTTATAGACTCTTAGAGTAAAAAGGGGGGCCTGAGAAATCACCTAGTCCCCTTTACAGAAGGAGCATAGATTTATAGCTGGAAGGAACCTCAGAGGCCATATATTTCAACCCCCTCATTTTACAGATGAGAAAACTAAGAATAAATACATGAGTGCATGAATGGGTGAAATGTATTCATTAAGCACTGGAGATACAAATAGAAATAGATGAGAGAGTCCTACTTCTCTTTGAAGGAGCTCACATTCTAATTGGGGAAGATAATATATAAAAGAGTTCAGCCGCAGGACAGATGGAAAGAAAAGGAAGTTCTAAGGGGTAGTTGCAGGGTAGATTGAAAGGTCCAGGAGTTCTTAGGGGACTTTACTAGGTCAGATGCTGCTGCTGGGGATCTTGCGGGTATAGAAGTAGGATAGATGGTGAGGTCCAGATGTTCTTAGGATGCTGCAGTGGGGCAGATGACAAGGCCTGCTAAGCTTCTAGAGAGGTGAAGTTTGCTCAAGGTCACACCCAGATGGTGAGTCCCAGAGTCAGACAGATGGTCATCCAGGCTACCACCAGTTCCAGGATCTCACCCCCATATCCTAAGGTAACCAGTTTTATTGTTGGCCATCTTAGATGTTTGGATCTTCTTCCTTTTTCTCTGAAATCTCCTACCCACTGGCCTTCACTTTGTCTTATTTTAGACCAATGAGCCATCCGGCATAAATTCAAATTTTTCCATCTCAGAGGGAATGGCAGAGATAAACGAGAGCAGGGACCTGTCCTGACACCCGGAGCACCACCTGAAGGTATCCTAGAAGGCAGACTCAGAACATTCATCTGTTGAAAACCTCAATGAAAAATGTGCTTCAGAAAGTGTCTAGGGACTATAGAAGGTAAAAAGAAGAAAAAAATCTAGCATCCCTTAGTCTACATGACCTCCTTTACTCAGATCCTGCGCTATTTCCTAATGTTTTGTGTATGTTTTAGATTTCCCAACTCCATGCCTGCCTGCCTGTCTGTTACCCCCAACTAAACAGTAAACTCCATGAGGGCAGATCCTATGTCTTATTTATTCAATTTAACAAATTTTATTAAGCAAGGCAGTGTTCTAGAACCGAAAGATATAAAGAAGAACAAAGGCACAGTCTCTAACCTCAAAGAGCTTATATTCTATGTGTTGATTAGGGATTTGATGGTTTGTTTTGTGAAAGATCTGTAATTTCATTATTGTAGGGAGTTCTAAGTAAAGACTTCCTCTACCCATATACATATATACCTTCTCAGGACCATATCACATGACTGGTTCCAGTTCTCTCTCACTCTACTGCAGGCTCTCTGCTCATTCTCTGGACTTCATCTCTCACTAGCAGCCTTGCCCCCTCCAGCTTCCCAGTAGGTGCTGTCTTCTTCCATTAGAGTGGGAATTTTTTGAGGACAGGAACTGGATTGTTTTGTTGCATTTTTATTCCCAATGCTTAGCACACAGACTTCATAAATATATTCTCTGTCTCTGTCTCTGTCTGTCTCTGTCTCTCTGTGTATGTGTGTGTGTGTCTCTGTGTCTGTGTGTGTGTGTGTGTCTCTCTCTCTCTTTCTGGTCTTCCTGAATCCAGGCCCGGCATTCTAACTACTGCCCATTATTATCTAACTGTGCCTCATAAAGTCTTAGAAAGTTGCCTGGGCACTGAGAGGTTAAATAACTTGCCTAGGGTCTCAATATGTATCTGGGGTGAGTCTTGAACCCAAATTTCCCTGCCTCTAGGGCCAGCTTCTTATCCACTATGATGTGCTGCTTCTCAAGTGAGATGTGATGTGTACACACATCAGGATAATACAAGGTAGAGAGTGAGATGAGCACCGGGTTATACAAAGCACATTGGGAGAATTTGCAGGGGGTAGAGATCACTTTCAGCTGGGGAGATCAGAGAAGGCTTTTATGAAAGACGCGCTAGCCTTTTATGAAAGAAGAGGATTTCAGCAAGCAGAGATGGTAGGGGGCAGGAGGGGGTGGTGCATGGACTGTATATGAATGCAATAGTTGAAAGAAAGTAGGACAGGAACAGGAACCTCAGTTCTGTGTCCACTTTGTCTGAAACAAAGGGCATGGGGGCGGGGAAGAGGGGAGAGAATTTTTTTAGTATCTTTGTTTTATTGGGGAAAAGAAAGCACAGGATTATTTTAATTATTCCAATTTAAGTATGAAATTCTTTGATAGTTAATTATAGTATCACCCATGAGACATTCATTCTCAATAGTTGTGAACGAGAGCTGCAAAGGTAGGTTGATTCAGATTATGTTGGGCTCTAAATGTCAGGCTGGGGAGTTGGTAATTTATCTTAGAGGCAACATGGAGCTGCAGTTTTATAAGGAAGGAAAATTACATGGTCAAACCTATGCCTGAGGGAGATTATTTCGGTAGTTAGGGAGAGAACAAACTGGAGGAAGGAATGACTAGAGATAGAAAGACCAGTTAGGTCTTTGTATTACCTATAACTCCTAGCACAGGGCTGGATACTGACCCATTTGTCATTTTCCATCTTTATATCCCCAATGGTTCCTACAATGACTTGTGTATAGCAGTGACGTGGTTTTTGTTTTTGTTGTTGTTGTTGTTGTTGTTTTGTTTTGTTTTTACTATTTAGAGTCAGGGGAGTTGGGTTCAGATCTCATACTTCTTACCTGTATGACCTTGAAGAAATTATTTCACTCTGAGCCTCAGTTTCTTGAATTATAAAATGACTTAATGCAAAAAAATTGCATTATATAGTCTCTGAGCTTTAGAGTTATGATCCCCATGGGCAGTTAAATTGAGTTGAGATATAGATTTGGGAGTCACCATCATAGAAGGGCCAGAGGGATAACATGGTATAATGGATTGGGCACTGGATTTAAAGTCAGAAAATATAGGTTCAAATCCTGTCTCAGATACTAACTGGGACAGCCTTCTCTGTATATCAGTTTCATCATATGAAAACTGGGGGGGGGGGCACTCTGAGGTCATTCCCAGCTCTAAATCTATGATCCTATAGGACCAGATGTGTTCTAGAAGGAAGAGTAGAGTCACAAGTTCAGAAAAGAGATGGTTATTAGCATTAGCTGGGACCTAGAGACCAAATTCCAAACTCAGGGCTCTAGAAAAGGCTCCTTTACCCCTTTAACCTTTAGTCTGTGCATTCAGATGAAAATGTAGCTCAGGTTGTTAGAATTCTGAACATGACATTTTCTGAAGTTATCGTGGCTCTTCTTTGAAATTCACTTTCGTTTTTAGCCAATTGAATTATAATAGCCAACATTTACCAAGAGTACTTTTCTCACATCCAACCTGTGGAGTCAGCAGCGTGGGTTATTATCCCCAGATGAGAAAATTGGCAGGGGAAAGTGAAATAACTTCTCCAAGGTCAAACAGCTAGAGAGTAGCAGAACTAGCACTCAGATCCAGGTCCTCTGATTTCGGGTCTGGACTCTTTCCTCTCCACCATAGTGTCAATGTCATTCAGCCACAATAATGACCATTGGAAGCGGGATAGAGGACTCTGGATTTTATTTTCACCATCTTGGTTTGGGCCTCAGAGGGTCCATCTCTTCATCATGTAGCATTTCCCAAATGTGGACTGATTGGCTGAGGTATCAATGTCGACAGATTTTTACTGAGGGAATTTAAGGAAAAGTTTCTCCAAGGGGAAAGGCCCAATCATTCTCCTTCTTGCAAGCTCCAATAATTCTAAACTGCAGCAAACTTCAGAAAGTGGCACTCAATTATAAGACATAGTGGCAATGTCAAGGAGTAAAGATGCAAATTCTCCCCTATAGATCCTTCTGATTTTTTTTTAATTTGGAGATACTTCACCTGACTTATAAATCTTTACCAGAGCTGCGTGGCTTAAAGGTATTTTTGACAAAATATGTGTCACCAACATTAGACTTGTAAGCAATTATGTGGTACACATAAATCAGGGAATATGCTCTCGTTAGCTCCCTGTTCCCAAAATCAGGTTAAATATGATGTTCTTGAGGCCATAGAATACCAAGGCTAACTTCAGGCAGTCACTAGGACACAGTGGTAAAGATGCTAATACCTGTAATACCTGTCTCCTTGGAGTGTTGCCTTACAAACTTTTAGGGGCCATGTACATGTTGTTTCTCTCTAGCTCCTCCCACCTCCAAGTCAAATGTAAGCTTCTTGAGGGCAGGTACTGTTTAACTTCTGACTTGTATCCTCTGCACCTAGCAAGAAACCTTGAAAAATCAGCAAGCATTTATTAAACACTTACAATATATATATAGTGCTACTATATAGTATTGTACTACCATATATAGTAGGTGCTTAATAAATAGTTATTAATATCATAGTTAATATTAATAACTATTAAGCATCCACTGTTTAGTAGTGCTATAGTATAGTACCTACTGTATATAGCACTATTGTACTATCCTATCTATAGTACTACTATACTATACTATATTAGTATCTACTATATATAGTATTACTATATATTATATTATGGTACTGCTATATACAGTAGGTATTTAATAAATGCTCATGGGTTGTGCTTAATGAATGCTCATTGACTGACTATATGGCACTATGCTAAATGCTAGGGATGTAAGGAGGAAAGCCTAAGCGTAGGAGAAGGTACTTAACAAATGTTATTGTATTATATTGATATATTCATAAGGGCTCATTGAATTGAATGATGCTACCCTTGTTTCTACACTTCTGAGGGTGGCATCAATTGATTCTTCTCCTTTCAGACCAAAGGTCATTACCCTTTTGTAGAAGCCATGGTAGCTCCCCAGCATCTCAAATTAAAGTCCAAATGCCTCTTCCTGGCATTCTAGGCTCTCCCTGATCTTTTCCTACTTGCCTGGCTGATCTCATCTACTGTAATGCCCTAAGACCAATTGTTAACTCTTGTCAAGTGAGTCTCCTCACTGTCCCTTTCATGATCTAGGCTCAATGTAACATTTGCTCAGGCTGTTACCAATCCCTCTCTCCTTGCCTTATTCAACTTCTGCTTATCCTTCAAGACCCAGTTCAAGCCTGTACTCTACTAGGGAGCCTATCCGGACCATTGCCCATTGCAGTGAGACCTTCCTGCAGCATTGATCATTTAGTACTTTACATTTTTGCTCTTTTTCCTGTTGTGTATGATTCGTTTCTGGGCAGTTAGGTAGGTGACGTGTGTCAACCCTGGAATCAGGAGGACCAGAGTTCAAATATGGCCTGAGACACTTAATAGCTCTATGACCAGGGCTATATGAACCCTGTTTGCCTCAGTTTCCTCATCTGTAAAGATGAGCTGGAGAAGGAAATGGCAAACTGTTCCAGTATCTTTGCCAAGAAAACCCTAAATGGGGTCAGAAAGAGTCAGACACAACGGAACCACAACAAATGATTCATTTCACAGTTAGTATCATCTCCCCAGTTAGACTGGGGGCTGTTTGAGGGCTGGGCATGGCAGATTTCTGCTAAGTTAGGTATGGGGGTAGACTGTGGTAGATAATAGTGTGTGACCTTGGGAAAGTCACTTAGCCCCTGCTTGCCTGTTTCTTCATCTGTAAAATGGTAATCCCTGGGTTGTTGTGAGGATGAAAGAAGATAATAATTGTAAAGTACTTAGCACAGTGACAGCACTTAGTAAGTGCTGGATCTAAGTTATGCATTACTGTTATTAGCGTTTCTATAGCCCTTTAAAGTTTACAGAGCACTTTACAAATAGCTCACGTGATCCTTACAATAACCCTGGGAAGTAGCTACTATTATTATTCCCATCTTACAGATGAGGAAACTAGGTCTCTCTCCCTGCTACTTAATATAAGAGTCTGGTGAAAATGACTCTGAACCAGGAGTTGGGAGACTTGAGACCTAGTTGCTGTTCTACCCTTGTGTGACCTTGGACAAGTCACTCCTCAGGTAAACTGAGTCATTTGAACTACAAACTCCCTTGTGGATCTGAATCCTGTGATTCTCTTGTAAAGTAACACACACACACACACACACACACACACACACACACACACACAGTCTCGTGCCTAAGAAATACTTGTGGAATTGAATCGGAGTCGCTCTTCTTTCTAACCCCACCCCCTGCCCATCATTTCTTGGTGATTAGGCCAAAGAGGTCAGTCCGAAGGTTTGAAGTTAAGAGAAAGGATCTGGAGCCCGGAGGGCATGGCTTGCCATCCCTCTTGAGATGGAGATTCCATGCCTCCCTAACCAATTACTGAGTGCAGCCCAGTTAATGAAGCCCAGCAGGATGCCCACCGTCCCTTGAGGAGCCACTGTGGTCCTGGAAGTTGGGGAAGTAAAGGACCACCCCCTCCATGAAGCCTTCTCCCTTCCTCCTAGCTAGAAGTTACAACAACAACAACAACAACAACAATAATAATATTAGCTGGCGTTGAGAAGCTCAAGCAGAAAGTATCTCATTTGATCTTCCTAACAAACCAGGAGGTAGGTAACACTAGGATTGTTGTCCTCATTTTATAGCTGAGAAAACTGAGGTTCAGGAAGGGTACATGGCTTAACCAAAATCACATAGCTAGTAAGTAGAACAGAGATTTGAACCCAGGTCTCCTGACTCCAAAGTTCCCCTCATCTACTCTCATAGCACATTGTTTGGCTGTTTTTTTAGGCACTGACTGATCTTAATATCCCAGTGGGTCTGTGAACGCCTACAAGCATGGACTCTTTCCTCAGTCATAGGTCACAACTCATCTATACCTTCTCACTCTGGGTGCTTCTCCCTGGTGTGTCTTTCTATAAATCCCTCACGGTGAATTTACCAATTCACTGAAGCCTTCCTCTAGTTCTGTTAATATTTCATGGATACTACAGCAACACTAAGGCACTTCACCTGATAACCCTCACTTTTTATATTTTGTTCATTCATTCATTCAAAAGCCATTTATTTGGCATTTAAGCATCTACTATGTACCGCCCCCACTAGGCAGTGAAGATGCAAAGACAAAAGGAAATTACAGTTATCCCTTCCAGATTGCGGGGTTAGGGACATGGTACCCCTCCATGAGCTGAAAAATCCAGGTAAAATTTTTTGTCCCTCCCTTTATATCAGAGAAGAAGTCTGATTTTTTTCTTTTTCTTTTATGGGGTGTTTACAATACCTTATTGCAAAATTTGTGTTGAGTATTTGGTCATAGGCTCTTGTCATCTGCAGCTTCTGCAAAACTCCCCCAAATTCCATTTAATTTCTTATGCCGATCCATGATATATCAAAACTGTGATGGAGAAAGTCTAGATGTGGGAGGGATGACTAGCGCCTGCCCTTAAGGAGTTTACATTCTTTGGGATTTGGGGGTGGAGAAGAAGGGACCACAACATGTACATGGGTAAGCAAATTGAAAATGTAATTTGGGGGAGAATATAGCAAGAATGAGTAGGAGGGGAGGGGAGTCAGGAAGGGCTCTGTAGGAGAAGGTTCTTGAGCTCAGTGTTGAAGGGGACAAAGAATTCCACAAAGTGGCAATAAGGAAGAAGAACATTATAAGAATGAAGGAAAGCCCATGCAAATGTTATGCAAAGGTACCGGGGTGGGAGATGAATGGTTGCATGTAGGGAGCAGACATGGAGAGCACTTTGGAATGCAGAATACATGATGGAAAAAATTATAAAATCCAGCTTGAAATTTAGTTTGGAATCAGATTATAAAGGACTTTAAATGACAAACATAGGCACTTATATTTAATCTTGGAGACAATTGGGAACCATTGAAGTTTCTTGAGCAGGGAAATGAATATTCAGAGCTATGATTTGGGAATACGAGTTTGGCAGCATAATGAAGGGGATGTTGGAGGGAATCTTGGTTAAAGTTATTCATCTATGCATTCTGTCATTCCTAGCAGACCATGAAGTCCTGAATGCCAGGCACTTATTTATCACTGTGTGCCCAACAGAGTCTAGTACATGACATTATGTGTAGAGCAGGCACTTAGTACACATTTATTGAATGAATGAATGGCGAGGCATTGCCTGACAACTTTCCTCAATGGCATTTGCATACTCTTGTTCTTTCCTCCTTTCTTTCCCCTCTAAATTTGATAATCACTTTTGTCTTTTAAAACAAAACGATCTGCCTAGAAAAAAAAAATCTTTGCTTGAATTTAACTCTCTTTGATGGTGAGAGGAGCTATTGAGTTTAAATTAGCCACTGCAGTCTCAAACTTCATAGTTTACATTGTATTTCAACCTCGTAAACTTCCCAAGTGCAATTTGTTTGCTTCAAGTTAAATGACCTAATAATTCATCACTCCTCAGGGGTCCTGAGAAATTTTTTAAAAAGTATGGAGATCATGTCAAGGCTTTACACTGATTCCAGGACTAGGAAACACAACCTTCTCACAGCTAAGATTTCCATTTTATATGGTTGGAAAGCCCCACAGGTAGATGCCTATCAGCCCCTGCTAGTGTATCTCTGAACAACTCACTCTCTGTGACGTTCTTTATTAAAGAGAACTTTAGAAACTAAATTAGAAAGTCCTCATGGCCTTCTGGAGAATGCTATATATAGTTCATTCTTTACATTGTAGGACCTGGCAGGGTACCACATTCAAAGGAACCCACAAGCCCCTGTCCCTGTCTCCCAGTAATCATGATGGGGACCGAGATTTCTCCTTTGTCCTGATTATTGGAGGAAGGTCTTCTGAGTTGGCCATGTCCGTTCACTGTCTGCCCCTCCAGTCGAATACCTTTGTCTCCCAGTCCTCCTGAACTTGCTCAGATCTTCAGGATTGAGCTAATGTGTACGTTCCTCATCGAGGCTAGCCCGTCACCCCTTGGCGGTGCTGACAGCTTCAGGTAAATGGTTCAGTGGGAAGACCACCAAGTCTTCAGAGGACCTGGGTTTATATTCTGGCTCTGCTACCTATTAGCTGTGTGTTTTCGGCAAATTATTCAACCTCCCCAGAACTCAGCATCTTCATTTATGAGAGGAGGAGGTTGGAGGCAAAGCATTGTACTTTGGAGGTCCCTTCCAGCTCTGAAATCCTAGGATCCTACAACCAGATAATCTCCAAGATGCCTTCTAGGACTCAATTCAAGGAGTCTATGAATCCTGCTCACTTGAGACTAGGCTGCCCTCTGCTGATTTCTGTAGCAATTACAGACCAGGTTACGCTCCTTGTGTCCCATAGCCCTGTGGTCAATCTCTGACACATCATCAAAACTTATTAAGCATGAGGCTTATATGCCAGGCACTGAAAATACAAGCATAAACAAATAAGGCAATTCTGCCTGCCCTCAAGGAGCTTACATTCTACTTCTTTGAAACATGTACAAATAAGTAAATATGAGACATAATATAAATGTATAATTATATAATAACTATATAATATGAATATAAATACAAGATATAAAAAGTAATTTGGGAAAGGGGTTTTATCAGAATCAGAAAATGTCTTTTGTGGTAGGAAACACTTGAACTGAGCCTTGAAGGGAGCAAGGAATTCGAAGAGACTAAGGTCTCTTAGAAGAAGGTGAGCATTCTAGACATGGAAGACAGCTCATTCAAAGGCATTGAGTCAGGAGCTGAACGTCATGTATAGAGAACAGCAGGTGTGCCAATCTGGCTATAATTTAGAGTATGTAAAGAAGAGGAATGGCCGAAATTGAAAGATGGATCTGAGCCAGATTATAAAAGATTTTAAGGGGCCAAAAAGAAGAATTTGCATTTTATTCTAGAGGCCACAGAGAACCACTAAAGCTTTGTCCGGTGCAGTGACATTTTTATAGCTCTTTAAGGTTTGTAAAACGTGTTATGAACATGATTTTATTTGATTGCTAGAAAGGGATGTTGGAGTCTAAAACTTCCCTGGGATTCATGGGACTGGACTGACTGGCCATAACTAAATAATACAGGTTCACATTCTGAAGATCACCAAGTCTATGGGAAGGGTGACCCATATAATCAGGAGTGTTAAGGAAGGATGAAGATAGTGTCCAAGCAAATGGGATATCTAAATTCACTCATTTCATTCATTCATTCATTCAAAAAGTGTTTGCAGGATAGCCATACTCAGTGTTTTCTATGGAGGATACAAAGAAAGGATCCAACCTTGGCACTCATGGGTCTCACAATCTATCCTAGTAGAGCTGTACTGAAGTGGAAAGACAACTAGACTTGGAATCAGAAGATCTGAGTTCAAATCCCACTTCTGGTACTTTATTAACAATGTCATCTAGCTGTGGCATGGGCAGGAGCTATGTCTCATTCAAACTCTGTATCTTCCTGACACAGTGCACTACACAGTGTTTCACTGGTGTTTGTCTAATTAAATTGAACGGAAGAGGTAGCATTTGAGTTGGACCTTGAGGGATGGATGGCATTCCATAGCTGGGAAGGCCTTCCAAACAGAGGAATTCTTCTCCATTGTACTGAAACAGCCAAATTCTACCTGTTGGAGGTTAAATGTATTTTGAGGGAAGATATTTAGAGATAAAGTTCTTTAATTGTATTGTATTTAAACAGGCCAACAACAGTCAAACTATAAACTAGTTTTCAAGCCCTTCCTGCCTCTATTCAAAATATTTTGGTGCTGAACTTAAAGGGCAATTTATTATAATACCTGATTTTCAAGATGCAAAATAATCCTGCTAGTGACTCCTACTCACTAGTAAATAAAGCCATGTGCAACGGCCTGGAACATAGATGCTTTACAAAGGTAACCCTGGCCTTGAGAGACCCAGCATCAGGGAAATGGTGTATTCATTCAGTGTACTTTAAGCATAGCCAACACCTTCCATGTAAACTCACGCTGATTGAAAATGGTGAATATTTATAATTAGGTGAGACAGACTTCTAGAGTGTGACTACTATGCAAGATGTCTGTAGACATGGCCTCGTAGTTAATGCAATTCAGAAGTCTGCATCAATCCAGGCATCAAAGCCTCCTAAGAATCTAGCCTCTTATTCTCCAAAAAAAAAAGATGCTATTTCATACTGCTTTAGGTTTTTTTGTTTGTATGTGCGTTAACTGTCAGAGGCTGGATCCGAACTCAGGTCCTTCTGACTCCAGGGCTAGTGCTCTACTCACTGCACCACCTAGCTGCCCTGATACTGCTTGTTTATACTAGCTCATCAGTCTTTGACTACATTTTATTTCTTTCTCCCTCCCTCCTTCTCTCACTCCTCTCCCTCTTTCTAGCCTTCCCTCCTCTTCCTTCCCTTCCCCCCTCCTTCTTTCCATCCTTCTTTCTTTCTTTTTCTCCCTTTTTCCCTTTTTCCTTCCTCCTTTCCTTCTGTCCTTGTCTTCCTTCCTCCTTCCCTTTCTTCTTTCCTTCCTTTTCTTTCTTCTTTCTTTCCTTCATTCTTTCCTTTTTCCTTTCTTTCTTTCCTTCCTTCCTCACCTCCCTTATTAATGAATTCATTTATTCATTTGATAGGCATTTTTAAAGTACCTACTGCATATAGAGTTCCATTATTGATGCCGAACATATGAAGATAAATAAGACTTGCCCCTGCCTCAGTGAGCTTAAAATCTAGTAGAAAAAAAATCAGAAATGCACATAAATAAACATCAAAGGAGTTAGAATGAGAAGTGTGTAAAAAAAAGTGCAACTTATTACGTGGTCACAGGAGGGCAGAATCCTTTCCATCCGGGGAGCTAAAAAATGTCACTTGCCTTCTGACCCAGTTTTGACCCTGTAGTAAGTCACGTCCATGATGCCCTGTCCTACACCCCTGAATCCCTTGTTCTCTCATCCTTCATGTTCTGTCCATCCTCAACTTTGGCTAACTTCTACCACTGTTTCAACGTCTGAGCTGCCAGAAGAAATCACAAAATGCTACTAACTAGATCCATTCCAAATGAATGCTGCCTAATCTGAAGCATGCCCCTGCCTCTGTGCAGCAATCTTTTTATTCATTGCATATTGATTTTCTATCACATTCCCCACAGTGGATGCTTCAAATCTTTTCTTGTCTCAAGCCCCCCCCCCTCAGCTCTGCCCCTTTTGTCTCTCAACAAATTACCTCCTTCTCCTTTTAATGAGCAGAGACTATCACATATAAATTGTCTTAACTCCCCTCCTCCATTCCTCTTAAAACCCTCATTTCCCTCCAGTCTCAGAGAAAAAGGTGGCCCTCCTCCTTGCCAAACCAGTACCCTTAATAGCAACCACTTCTGTGTCTTTGCTATTGAAATGAAGCTAATCCTGTTATTAATCATAACAGTTAGCATTTATATAGTACCTACTATGTGCCAAGTACTGTGCCAAGCGCTTTACAAATGTTATCTCATTCAGGACTCACAAGGGGTAAGTGCTATAATTACCCCCATTTTATAGTTGCAGAAACAGAAGGAAGTTAAGTGATTTGCCCAATGTCACACAGCCAGTAAATGTCCAAGGCTGGATTTGAACTCAGGTCTTCCTGACTCCAGGCCATTGTGCCACCTACTCATGTCAGCCTGTTCCAGTTCACTCCTACATCCTCCAGGACCTCACACCATCATTCATCCCCCCTCTTTCTCATATATTTTCCATCTCTCCTGGCACTTTTCTTTCAGACTGAACGTGCCCACATTTCTCCTCACCTATACTGCTGAAAGAGCCTCCTAATTCCTTTCTGTACTTCCAGGCCATATCTAATACATGCTTCATGCTGCTTCCCAAGAAATCTTCTTTGTATACTGCTCAGTTCATGTTGCACCCCCACTGAGTGCAACAAATACTGAGTAAAATATTAATTCCTCTGCCTGACATTAAAGGCTCACCATAATCTGATTACAACCTACCTTTCTAGCCTTATTTCATGGGACTTCCCTTCTTCCATTCTATATCCCAGAAAAACCGGACTCTTCTCAACCACCCATTCTCATCTTAACTGCCCTGCTCTCTGTTGGAATGGGACACCCTACTTCCATCTCTCTCTATTAATGTCTCTCTTCTCCTCTAGGGACAAATTTGGGTGCCACCCTCTTTAGGAAGCTTTCCCCGATCCTACTCTCCTTAATTCCACTAAAGAATGTGATCTCCTTTCTCAGATTTCTTGTAGCACTTTGCTAGATCCATACCTTGTTCCCTATCATTCTAATTTTTCTTAAGTTAGGATTATGATAAGGCCAGGAGTTGCCGAGATATGATATGGCAGGCCCAGAATACAAGCTTGCATCTAATACTAGTGTTCTTTCCACTTTATTATGCTGCCTTCTCCATTTTGAAAGTCAGTTCTGTGTCATATTAATCTTTGTATCTCCAGTGCCATCAACAAAATAAGCTCTTAAATATTAGCACAATGGAAGGAATCAGTGGCATTAGAACTGTCATCAGGTAGAGATTAAGGCAGAGGGATGGCTCAAGAGAAAGTCTAAAGGTGGGAAAGCCTGGGAGTGGTGGGTAGGCCAACTTAACTAGTGCATGGATTACATGAAAAGGAGTAACTTGAGAAAAGATTAAGAAGCAGTCAAGCAACAAGTGTTTATTAAATTACCTGCTATGTGCCAGGCACTGTGGTAGTGGCTAGGGAGACAAAGACAAAGAATGAAATAATCCCTGCTCTCAAGGAAGTTATATTCTTATGGGGGAGGGGAAACATGTATGCATACGTGTGTGTGTGTGTATACACACTGAATAAATAGAAAAAGAATAAACATATAAAGAGGGCACCATTTGAGGAGGTCAGAAAAGACTTTAAATAGAAAGTGATCCTTGAGCTGCACCTTGAAGGAAGAAAAGCGTTCTCTCAGGTGCAGGTGAGTGCATTCCAGGTAGGGGGATGGCCTGTACAAAGACAAAGAGATGGGAAAATGGAGTCCTTTACGGGAGAAACAGAAAAGTCCATTCAACTGGATTGTAGAGTATGGAACAAAATAAGTAGGGGTCAGATTATTCAGGTCTTTTGAATACCAGGCTAAGAATTCTGGGCTGTTTCAAAGCAGATATCCAGTGAGTTAGAGAGCATGAGGGAATGGTCAAATCAGCTCTCTCTCTCTCTCTCTCTCTCTCTCTCTCTCTCTCTCTCTCTCTCTCTCTCTCTCACACACACACACACACACACACACACACACACACACCAATTGTGATAACAAATACAAATTTCAGAACAATAGCTAATGGAATTGACCTAGTTGATCAAACCAGCTGTCTACCTGAATGACCATGCTTGAAATTGATCTGAGATGTGCCAGTTTTTTCACTAAAAATGTTAATATCTAGTTACTGAAAAGAGAAACATTTAACATTTCTTTGCCTCAGAGTAGAACTTCAATTTCTATTTCCCTGAGCTCTGTATGAGGGGAGATCACTTCTCCATTCTCAATAGTGACTCATGGTAGTTTAGGGAGGTACTTTTCATAATGCAGTAGCTTCCAAACTCAACAGCTTCCATTTCCTCCAAAGCCGCATTCTACAGGAGGATAGTAAATGAACATCCAAAACCAACTCAAATAACACTAGTAAGAATTTTTCACTTTAATCTTTAAAATCCCAGTTCTCTTTCAAATCACAGCTTGCATTTGATGGACTCTGATGATGGGGAAACCATGATGTTTTTTGTCTAGAATGGGGTGATAGAGGAAGGTTAGAGTCATATTACTAAAAGTGATTACACTTTATCAAAGAGGAAATCATTATAACAGAAGAGATTCTGAGTGTCACTCCATTAAACTGTGGTCTAGGGCAATTGAGAGCTATGAGTTCTAAGCCTAACTCTAACCTTGTGACCCTTAAATGCTGTTTCTTTCAGCTCAATAAGTGTATAAGTATATGAAATGAATAGCTTACTTTTCTGAATCCCTTTTGAATAGATTAAAGGAGGTGGCAGCAATGAACTCCTACCCTGAGAGATTCTACTCTGTGGCCTGTTATCATAGGTATTTGCATCGGACCCTGTCTATTGATTCATTTAATGTTATTCAACACATGATTACGCTGGAATAGAATCTATTATGTTTCAGCTGAATTAAAAAAGGTGGGGGTAGCAATCATGATCTCAGAGAAAGCAAAAGCAAAAAAATTGATCTAATTAAAATAAGTTATCAGGGAAACTACATTTTGTTAAAAAGATACCATAGATAGTGAAGTAATATCAATCCTAACATATACAACAAATAGCATAGCATCCAAATCCTTAAAGGAAAAGTTAAATGAACCACAGGAGTAAATAGATAGTAAAACTATATCAGTGGGGACTTCAGTTTTCCCCTCTCAGAACTTAATAAGTCCAACCATAAAAAAAATATGAAAGACACCAAGGAGAGGAATATAATCTTAGAAAAACTAGATACAATAGACCTCCAGAGAACATACTGAATGGGAACAGAAAGGAGTACACATTTTTATCAGCTCTCTACAGCACCTTTACCAAAATTGACCTTGAATTAGGGCATAAAAATTCCATAAACAAATTCAGAAAGGCAGAAACACTAAATGCACCCTTTTCAGACCATAATGTAACACTTATGATGGTGGTGGTGGTGGTGGTGGTGATTCTTTAAAATAACCAAAGAAACATTAGTATCTATGAACCCATATGCCTACCTTCTTTGCTTTGTAAAATCCCAATTCAATACAATACGCATTTATGAATGCCTATAAAAATAAGGTAGTATGCCAAGAGCCAGGGACATTAAACTATAAAACTATATCAGGGTTCAGATCTAGTACAAGTGAAGTACTTACAGTCTAGATGCATAAGCACATGGTTGCCTGCATCAGGTACAAAGGATATAATTCTTAGGTAGTGACACAAGGATATATGATAAACACAGATTCTAATAATCTTCCTATTCCCCTACAAAGACAGGTATAGTGAGACCATTTAGAAGTGACTGGAAGTATGGTTTCTGTGTTTGAGTTGTCAGCCAGAAGTATGTAAGATGGTCTTTACAATCCTCAAGAGGTTTTTTTCCCATTTGATGATCACATATTCAAAGGCTACATTGAGTTGTCAGCCAGAAGTATGTAAGATGGTCTTTACAATCCTCAAGAGGTTTTTTTCCCATTTGATGATCACATATTCAAAGGCTACATTGTGTGTCATATCCCACTGAGAAGATCCTGACTCCTTCAACCAGTCCCATGTTTGTTGTTCAACCATACCATAGCTTACCTTATCAGTCAAAAGTAGAAGCCTTCAGGGGCGGCTAGGTGGCATAGTGAGTAGAGCGTTGGCCCTGGAGTCAGAAGGACCTGAGTTCGGATCCAGCCTCAGATACTTAAGGCACACACAAACAAAAACCTAGCCATGTGACCTTGGGCAAGTTACTTAACCCCATTGCCCTCCAAAAAGCAAAAAACAAAAAAAAAAAAACAAAAAAAAAGTAGAAGCCTTCATAGGGAGTGGCTAGAGCACCAGCTCTGTAGTCAGGAGGACCTGAGTTCAAATCCAGCCTCAAACACTTAACACAAATAGTAGCTGTGTGTGACCTTGGACAAGTCACTTAACCCCAATTGCTCTCCAAAAAGCAAAAATAAAAGTAGAAGCCTTCTCCTCAATATAAGACACAGCATTTCCTCCTCACAATAAGAATCCTTATTCCACATTTTACAGATGAGGAAACCAAGGCTCAGAAAGGATAAGTGACTTACCATGAGCACATAGCTGGTATGTCTTTGAGGTATTATTTGAATGTAGATCTTCCTAACTCCAGATTTAGCACTCTCACCATCAGAATGCATGTGACACCCCCCAAAAAGAATATGATTTGAATGGGAAGTGGAGAAGTAATGCAATTAGAGTTAGGGATAACAAGTGGCAACTAGATGGCTCAGTGCATAGAGCACTGGTCTTAGAGTTAGCAAGACCTGAGTTCAAATCCAGCCTTAGACATGTTCTACTTGTATGACCCTGGTCAAGTCACTTAACCTCTGTTTGCCTTAATCCACTAGAGAAGGAAATGCAAACCACTCCAGTATCTGTGCCAAGAAAACCCCATAATGGAGTTATGAAGCGTCAGATGTGACTCAACAACAACAAATAACAGATGGAGCACTTCAATGTGGCATTGGTACCCAAGGCATTTCCAAAGAAGTAGAGGAAAGATGTGCCATGCACTGGGTAGCTCCTCACTGACAAGACTAGATGCTATT
The DNA here is from genome assembly GCA_011680675.1 of Gymnobelideus leadbeateri. Classification (NCBI taxonomy): domain Eukaryota; kingdom Metazoa; phylum Chordata; class Mammalia; order Diprotodontia; family Petauridae; genus Gymnobelideus; species Gymnobelideus leadbeateri. The sequence goes on along the minus strand of WOXC01002393.1, from coordinate 14,207 downwards.
AGAGACTGTGTTTCTCTTTCTATGAACTTCTCTTTAATGCCCAGAACAGGATTCATGGGTCTGTACCTATTTTCTGACTGAGTGACAGTATGACAGAAATCTCAGTTCAAGTCAGTACTTTCTTTGATTTTTTTAAGCTTGTAAGCTCTTTCTCCAACTTTGGGTCCCTAATTGGCTTCGCCAAAATTTACCAGATGTGATATTTTTTCCTTAGAGTGTTTTCTTCTCAGTGGCTGAAGTCAAACCCTCTAATACCTCTTCCCCTATAAGATCATCCATTCTTTTAATTGGCCTCATCTCCTAAGAGTGGAAAGCAGAAAAAATCCAAGTTAATCAAGATTTCTGTCTCTTATACATGAAAATTTGAACCTACCAAAAAGATAAATCAGGGGATTATTCCCATTACATAAGGACTCTGATTTATAGAAGGATTCAGGAGAGGATTCCTTTAAATAGTAAGCTCCCTTACTGCATTTAATTTTGCATTTACAGATCATGAGTTACTTGTCAGAGAGACTGGGTTGGGAGGAGAAGAGATTTCAAGCAAAGCCAATTGAAAATCAATCAGGAATGAAGATTAAATAGTCCTGAAAATATAATGTAAAGTCAGTGGGGAAAATAGGATTTTATTTACAAAAACTATTGATTTTCATGATGTAGATGAAATCTGAATCCTATCTCTGCCATACTTCTATGTAGTTGTGTGAACTTGACTTTCTCTGGGCCTTGGGTGCCTCATCTACAAAATGAGGAGGGGCTGAAATTAGATGAACTCAAATATTCCTTCCAACTCTGATATTGCCAATCTTTAGGGGATGAGGTCATGTCCAAAGGTAGGAATGCTGGCACGGCCAATCTCATCCAATCTATTCACGTTGATTCCCGAGCAATGTGGATTGACTTTTGAGACATCTCTCACTAGGCATTTCTGTCTTTGGTCAGATTTGGTCAACACATAGATCTTTCCAGGTCAACTCCCTTAGTTTCTCACACACAGTGTAGTTTGTTCAGCTGATCCAAAGTTTCAATCAAGCTTGCCTAGGGAAAAAAAAAACAGCTCCTTGCAAAAATCCAAATCTTTGTGAGTTTTTAACATGGCCTTTCTGCAGTAGGCTGGTAGGAAGAAGGCAACTGTGAATTAACCATGCTGAGTGCTGAGAAGAAATCCCAGACTGGGAAGAAGAGGGCTGTGCATTGGTTTAGATATTCTTTTAAATTAAAATCTATGCTTGCAGTGAACGCTGAATGAGTATATCAGATAAGATTCTCACGTGGCAGATGTCAGTCCTTGTTAATTACTAGAACACCATTGCACAGAATGTGCCCCCCACCCCCTCTCAAAATCTAGGAAAGTCATTAGCCTATGAGCGTGCAACCACCTGGTGCTTAATGGGCTGGGACGGACCTGAGTGTGCCACAGTTGGCAGGCTGGAAATGAAGAGAGCTTGGAAGATGGGGGACTTCACTTGGCAGATTGCGCCCAGAGCATCCCTGTCACTGTAATTTCAGGAATGCCAATCACTCCTCCATCAGAGCCTGTAAGCAATCTCAGGAGTGCTCCATGTTTGCATGATTCTTCTGGGTGGAGGGGAGGCTCTGATGTTGCAGCCTCTCTGGAAGCCTGGAGGGGTGGGGGAGAAGGAAGAGAGAGACAGTTTACAAGGTAATAAAGGAACATGCTGAAAGAGAGGGCCAGGGGCATTTCCTCAAGCAACAACAGGCATCCCAATGGCCTCCCACCTCCCTTTGCTGCTAAGGGCTTTCTTTGATAACTGCATCATGATACTTAAATACTACATCAAAGCATCGTGAATATCACAGTGGCAATTCCCCAGCTCTGCCATGCCTGCTGGAGCCACCAGCCCTGTGCTGGTAGGAATCTCCTGATTGGCCAGGCCCTCCGAGGAAGGATCTCAGAAAGACCTGAAGCTGTCAGGATGCTACTCACTGCCACTATGTGATAATCTGTAATTGATGTTTTCTTTTGTATGTCCTTTCCAAAGGACTTTGCTACCAAAGGAATGATTACTAGGCAGCCCCCAAAAAGGAAATGGAACTGAGGTTAGAGCCACACATTTAGAGCAAGGGTTCTAAACCCTTTTTGTGTTCTAGACCTTCAGCAGTCTGGAAAAGCCTGTGGATTCCTCAAAATAATGTTTTTAAATGCATATGTGGGATTACAAAGGAAACCAGTGGTGAATGACGATAAAGATGCCATTTTTCACCATTTATGTTCACAGGCCCCCTGAAATCTATCCAGGGACCACAGGTGAAGAACCCTTACACTAAAACAACTTAACAGAAAGAGTTGAGATAGAAAGAATTTGGGGCAGTTAGGTGGCGAAGTGACTAGAACACCAGCCCTGGAGTCAGGAAGACTTGAGTTAAAATCTAGCCTCAGACACTTAATACTTACTAGCCATGTGACCTTGGGCAAGTCACTTAACCCCAATTGCCCTGCTTCCCCCCCCCTCCAAAAAGTAAGAGAGAGAGAGAGAGAGAGAGAGAGAGAGAGAGAGAGAGAGAGAGAGAGAATGAATTCTCTTTCTAGCGTGATTTGGGTCATCCTCAGTTATAGGAAATGGAGTTAGTAATCTACTGAGATCACCAAGAATCTTGTCATAGAACCAGCCCCTACCAGGGAAGCCATGAAGGGAAGATATGATATCAAGTACTAAGCTTCCACTGACCTAACAACATAGAATGAGCCCAGCCCAGATAGCCAATGCTGTCAACTGGGCCTAAATCCCAGGAAACATGAGAGCAAGGCCCCAGACATATCCATGCACCACCACCCCACTTAGAGAAACACACTATACACACATATACCCTGCTGTTTGCCTCCCTGGCTTGGGTAGCTCCCTAGTAGGGCACTGCAGCATATAAAGGAAAGAAAGTAATCCATGACTGAAAACTATCCTGTACCTGCTATCTCAGGAGTGTGGCCTGCTCTGACTCTTCTCTCACCCTACAGTGGCTCACTCTGAATGCACAGAATTGTAAGAACCAATATCAGCATTGGTTATTATAAGTAAGGTGAATTTTAGTGTGTGTAAAGTGAATTTTTGTTATTTCTTAGAGTTCAGTTTCCCAGGATCCATAGCCATAACACTCTCTTGTTCCCAGGTATTAGATATGAGTCCCCACAGTTATGGTTCAAAACATCTCAACCACATTTGTGCAGCATTATATAATGATAAATAATATAAACGTCCACTGCTGCTGCACAGTGAGATACAGGGATGAGGTGATGCTGGCAGTATGCCCTCTTTGTCTGTTGCCCCTGTAAAACAAGTGGTCATTGGTCAGTTAATGGGGAACCTTAGGGTTGAATGCACAAATGTTGTATGTGCCTCAACTGGCTCCCATTGAGGCTTGGGGGAACCTTAGAGGCTGTGCATGCTTCATCACCCCCATCAATGCTTGGGGGGAATCTGTGCCTCAACTAGCCCCCACTGAGGCTTGAGGGGCTTTAAGGAATGCACAAGTAGTGCCTGTCTTGACTGACCCCATCGAAATCTAGGGGTAGTTGCCCCCCCATTCTCTCAAGTCCCTGAGAGAAAGGTGATCAGGAAATGTTGGAGGAGTTTGTCCCCCCATTATCAGCAATCCTCTCTGAGAAACTAGACTAGAATAAAGTATGATTATTAAACCCTTCTTAGTGTCTTTCCTGTCTGACCTGATCAAGAATGAACCTGTGCTAGCAGCCCTCCTGTGTGCTGTATTTATTTGTCTTACAGTTATGACCCCATTCATATTTAAAAGGGGTGCCTCTACATAACCCTTGTGTGAGTGGAGATATCTGTGTACTAATGAGTGTCCATATTCTTTTCCTGCCCTCTTAGTTCTGCTGTATGGCCTTTCACATTATCCTAAACCTCTGAAAAAAAATACCATTCCTCCCCCAAAACTTTGATTCACCAGGTCTTTTCTTCCCAGGAATGCTTTAAGAAAGCAAAGCTGATCGAGCTCCCAGTGTAGGAACTCCCTTTGCCAGTAGAGACCGAGGTCTGGCTATACCTGAGTGAGTAAGTCCTAGAGAATTGCCTGAAAGATTATGAAGACGTGTCTTGTTCAGATTCATGAAGTTGGTATGCTAGAGGCAGAACTTTAACTCAGGTTTTCCTTATTCCTAGTCAAGCCCTCTAGCCACTATACCACAGCGCCTCTTCATCTAATCAGTAATCTGTAATTAAAAAAAAAAATTCTCAACCTCCTTGTAGCTCAGAAATGACTGGTGCCTTTGCAGACAATATCAGATTTTTAAGACTAAATTGATATTTTCAATTTCTAGTAAAGTACACAGGACTAGGGCACTGTTCCGCTGACTGATTTAAAAATGCTATGAGTATGGGAAGGTTTCAGAGTGGTTACAAGTTTAATTAAAAGTGAAAGTGAACTCAATAGATTCCATTAGAAAACCAGTGCTACCTATTGGTAGAACTATGAATTGGTCAACCATTCTGGAAACCAATTTAGAATTATTCTAAGGATGTAATTGTAATAGCCATACCCTTTGAGTCAGAGATATCACTTCTAGATGCATGCCACAAGAAAGCCAAAGATTGAAAGAAAGATCCCCACATACACCAAAATAGTAATATAACTATGCTTTTTGAAGTAGAAAAAAACTAAAAATAAAGCAGTTGTGTATTGATTTAATGTAACAGAATGAAAGTACTGATTAAAAAAAAACACTGCAAACTTGAAAAATTTAGAAAAGCATGAGAAGACTAGAACCAGGAAAATAATATGTAGAGTGACCACATCTATGCAAATGAAGACAAAAGCCACAAAAGCAAATAAAATTGAAGGATATATAATTATAATGATCAAAATTTTTTCTCTCAAAGAAGAATTGAGAAAATATATCTCCCTCCCTTCTTTTGCAGCAATGGGAGACTGAAAGTGTGGAGTGTTGCAGCTTAGTGTATTTGTTAGTTTTGCTAAATTGCTTTTTTTCCCCTTTATTTTCTCTTTCCTTTTTTACAAGGATGTGATATTAATTGGAGTCAAAGACCTTCCATACCCATTAATAGGCCTCACATGGAGCCCAACAAGAGAAGCTTGATTAGGGAAGGCTTGTTTTTCAGGAAGGCCCACACCTTTTGCTACTTTGTAATTAGGCAGTGGTTCATGAGAGTTGTGATGCCCTTTGACCCTGAAGGAATGTATATATACTCTGAGATTAGCATTTTGCTTTTGGGCTTCTCATGGGAAGAGTGTCCATGTGATGTAGCCAGCTGAGGCACTGGGTAGCCATTAAGGAGCCCTACGGCTTTGAAAACCCAGATATTGGTGCTTTTCTCTCTGGTAACTATCCATGTATGCAATAGATATAGATTGAATTTGTCTGTTGATCTATGATGTATGTATTGTTTGTCCAGACAGAAGCCCTGTCTGTTGGTCTTTATGTGATTATTTCTGCTTGCAATTTCTGTTTGTAATTTGTATTTTCACTGAAGTTCAGGGTGCTGACTTTTCTCCCCTTGAGCTAAGTAAATGATATCTATGCTTGCTTAAGGATTGTTAACCCCTTTTGAGTTGCTTTCCTTTAGAAAAGGAGATCAAAGAATCTGTGCTAGCAGCCCTCCTGTGTGCTGGTGTTATTGATCTTACACCCCCACAGGAGCTGCAAGTAGCATTGCTATTATAAAGGAATGACTCTCTAGACAGGGGACAGTAAAGAATATATTGAGATAAAAGGTCATATAAGAACAAAAAGTATCAACAGATCTTTAAAAGAATTTTGGTTTTTGGAAGACAAAGGTAACACCCACATTCTGGGTTTTTGGTGTTAACATGAGAGAAATGTTATTCCTGTTCACTTAATAATCACAATGATAGCCAACATTTATGTAGTGCTTACTGTATGCTAAGTGCTTTCCAATTATTATCTCATTTGATCCTCATGACACCCCATGGGAGGGGGTGTTTTCCTTATTTTACAGATGAGGAAACTGAGGCAGAGATTAAGTGACTTGCCCAGGGTCACACAGCTAGTGTCTGAGGTTGAATTCGGACCCAGGTCTTATTTCATGCACTCCATAGTGCAGCCATAGTTGGAACTACTCACCAACCCCATTCTTACGTTCCTGTCCTCATACAGCTCAAGCTGACCCCTTTCCTGGGATGGACTCTCCAACCATCTCCCCTTGTGAAAATCCTTGCTTCTAAAATTTTCCAGTGTTATTTTCAGGTATCTTACAATTTGTTTGGGTCTACATGGCTTTGCTCATGAGCCCCCATAGTCCGTGTAAATCTCCCCATAACAAGTCAGAATTAACCACTTGAAATCCCAGTGATAAAAAAGTACATTATTGAGATAAAAAGCAAACAACAAAGACTTAAATTTCAAGTAGTAAGCATGCCTATCACCCAGTTTCTAAACTGTGAGACATTGCCTTACAGTCATTGAAATATAGTAGTCCTCCCCCAAAAGGAAATGAGGCACCATCTGCACCAGCATACAGTAATAACCTAGGAAAGGGAGAGGGAGTGTTAGCAGCATGCCCATTGATCAAACCCAGGAGCCTCAAAGTCTACATTTTGGAAGTCTACAGCCATTGCTTCTCAGGCTAAAAACCGAGAAGCGTGTCTGCTGCCGTGGCAACCCAAGACCAAAGTGTTTGCCCCCTGAGCATCCAAAAGGATGCTGTCATGGGATCCCTGTCACAGGATGTAGATGCCTTAGTTCCATGAATCAATATTCAAAAATTAGCAGCAGAACAACCAAGAGAAAGCAGTTAGAGTTAAATACAGTGGTCTGGCAGCTTCCTGGTTCCCCATCATTTTTCTTTCTTGCTCTTCCCTGTCTCTCCTCAGCATTGGAATTAGGAAGGACTGTGGAGAGTATTGCTTCTTCTCAGCACAGGAACTTAACATATAGGATATGAGGGTCAGGTCCTGACTATCATTTCTCCCCCTTCTCTCTAACTCTGTCTCTTTCTTCTTTAACTTCTTCCCAGCTTTGGCTCTCTGGGAGGCAAAAAGTCCACTTTCCATATACACCTTCTTTTCAGGAACTCACACTCCAGTAAAAGAAAGAGTGGTCTCCACCCCACAATTCCACGTCTTCCATGAACTAGTTCGTGTGCTAATCCCTCTATCTGGAAATGGTAGCAGCTTTAGGAAAGAAACAGGGGAGGTGACTCCAAACATCCAGATTTTCCAAAATTACTTATAGGCTACCAACACTATCGTTCCTGACAATTCGAGGATCGATTATTAAAAGGATAGCACTTAGAAAAGGAAGAAGTGATTACTGCAAGAGACAATGGTTTCATTAAAATAGTCATGCCAGATCAAGCTCATTTCCTTTTTCAAAAGATCACCAGACTGATAAATGATAAAATGCCAAAGACATGATATGCCTAGATTACAGTGAGGAGAGTGACAGGTTCTCCTGATATGTGTGTGTGTGTGTGTGTGTGTGTGTGTGTGTGTGTGTGTGTGTGTGTGTGTGTGTATTTGCTGTTTGGAGAGGGGAAGTGTGGGCAATTGGGGTTAAGTGACTTGCCCAAGGCCACAAGGCTAGTAAGTGTTAAATGTCTGAGGCCAGATTTGAACTCGGGTCCTCCTGACTCCAGGGCTGGTGCTCTATTCACTGCACCACCTAGCCACCCCTTCTCCTGATATTCTTGTGGACAAACTAGCTATTTCAGCTGAGGGATCCCCTAACAAGTGCATTGAGAAGCTGTTGAAGACTAGAGTGGTGATTAATGATGAATCAGTGTCAACTTGGAAAAACATCTCGAGTGAAGTGTCCCATGGATTCTGTCCTTGGTTCTAGTCTGTCAACAGTCTTATTGACAACTTTGAAGAAGTCATGGGTGCCAAGCTTAATGCATTTTCACACAACACAGAACTAAGAAGGGTTATAAGGTAATACATCGGATGAAAAAAATTAGCTGTCATAAGATCCCAAAAGATTTTGATAGACTGCTTACAATAAATCCAATCTAATAAAAAGAAATTTTAAAATTTAATGCATTTTACAGATGTCTTTTTTTTCTTTATAGTACAATATTTTTCTGGGAGAAAGGGGAAAAACCTCCCCACCCACCAGATTGAACCCTCCCTTGTGTTGTGAACAAAAGCAATTAAGCAAAAACACCAGATATGACATTTTACCCTAGTCGTTCCTCTCTCTTTGACATGAAGATATAGGTATGTTTCATTAACTATTTCCTAGGATAGTCATTGGGTTGTTGTTGGTTTTGTTGGTTTTTTTTTTTTTCAGTTACTTTGGCTTCCTTTTAGCAATCATCTCATTCACATTGTTGTAGTTACTGTGTGTATTTTTCTTTGCAGTCTGATTGTTTTATTCTGTATCAGTTCATACATGTCTTGCCATGTTTCTCCAAGTTCTCCATATTTGTCATTTATAAGATGAAATTTTAAAAGAATAAATGTAAATTACTTCTCTCAGTTAAAAAAAAAATCAGTTGTACATGTACTGAGTCGGGGAAGAAGTCATTAAATAACTCTTCGTGTAAATAACACCTAGAAATTTTATCAAATTGTAAACTCTCTGAGTCTTTGTATTCCCAGCACAGAGTCTGGTAGGCGCTTAATAAATGTTTATTGTCTGGTTGACAGTACTATGATGTGGCAGCCGAAAGCACTGATAAAATCTTAGGTTGCATTCATAGAAGCAAAATACTAGAAATGGATGAGATTATATGTCTTTTAAAACTCTACTGCCCTGGCTACACATCTGAAGTGGTGAATTCACTTCTCTATAACACATTTTAGGGAAGATATCAAATAAGGTGGAGCTTATCCCAACAAAGAAAACCAGTTTAATGAGGAAACTTGGGGCTTGGTGGGGGGAGCTCCCAAATGATCAACTGAAGGCACAGCAGCTGGTTAGCCTAGGGAAGATTTAACTGGGAATGTGATAGCTGCCTTCAAGTTTTTAAAGGCTTGTCTCCTAGAAAAGAAATTAGACTTTTTCTGCCTAGCCATAGAGAGTAGAGCTAGGAGCAAGAGGTATAATTTTCAGAGGCAGAAAAAAAAATGGAAAAGTTTGTTCCAAGGAATGTTGTTGTTATTCATTCATTTTAGTCATGTCTGACTCTTTGTGACCCCATCTGGGGTTTTCTTGGTAGGGATATTGGAATGGTTTGCTATTTCCTTCTGGAGCTCATTTTTTTATAGATGAGGAAACTGAGACAAACAGAGTTAAGTGATTTGCACAGGGTCACACAAGTATTGTCTGAGGCCATATTTGAACTCAGGAAGACTCATCTTCCTGACTTCAGTCCCCACCCCACACCCTCACTATTCACTGCACCACCTAGCTGCCACTCTGAGGAATAAGCTCCTAGCAATTAGAACTCCATAGAAGGATGATGAACAGCCTCAAGCTGTGGGGAGTTCTTTATCACTGTAGGGTTAATATTCTGATGGGCCACTTATAAGCCCTATTTTAGAGAGTATTTTTGCTCAAATACAGGTGTTATTAAATGGCTCTTTAACTCTATTTTCACTTGAAATTCTCTGATTTTGTAAGGGATCCCTTATCCCTTGAGTTTCTCTGGACATTTTGTGGGACTCTCCTTCATAAGAAGTGGAGAGAATCAGTGGAGAGAAAAGGCCAACTGTGGGACCAGGATTGTTGTTACTGGTGTTTGTTCTTTGTTTTGTTTTGTTGCTTTTTGGAAGGGAAAGGACAGGGCAATTAGAGTTAAGTGACTTGCCCAAGGTCACAGGGCTAGTAGTGTTAAGTGTCTGAGGATGGATTTGAACTCAGGTCCTCTTGACTCCAGGGCCAATTCTCTATTCATTGCACCACCTAGCTGCCCCTTGTCCTTTGTTTTCTAAGAGGACTGTGATATCAGGGAGGTGATGCCATGATATATGCGAGTGAATTGGATTTAAGTGAGGCAGGGCTGTGCAAAGTTACCAGCCTTACTTTCTCCTCCGGAACTATCTGGGTCCAGTGGTGAGATATAGATCAAGAGGACTGAAGATGGCCCAGGATGAAGTAAGAGACCTTGACCTTTTCTAGCTAAATTCCTTAACATTGCCTCTGAGGCAATGCCCAGTTTAAGTCTCATCTTTGGCACATACCAGTTGGGCAAGTCACTTGTTCTCTTAGTGCTATAGGCAACTATTTAAGACTTTGTTGTAGAGCAGATACAGCATTGCTTCAGGGGATTTCCTCATCCAGGGAGTTCACTATGTGACTAAAATCGCAGATCTAACCCCTATCCCTTCATGATTACCTTCTAACATGATCATATTATAGTATTTCGTATACATATCAAACTTCTGTCATTCTTTTGTAAATTCCTCGAGGGAACTCTGTGAGAGTTCAACTTTTACTACTAGTCCTTATACATAGTAGAAGATTAAATGTTTACTGAATATAATTACTGGACTACACTAGAATCATAGGATCATAGATTTAAAGCTAGAAGAGAGTTCAGAGGTGTTCTAGTGCAACACCCTCATTTTAGAGACAAGGGCACTGGGCACCTGAGAAACTGAATAAATTCCTCAAGCTCACACATATACTAAACACCAGAGGTGGAATTTGAACTCGGGACTTCTGACTCCAAAAATCCGTGTTCTTTCCACTGGACATGGACTGCCTCCTCAACATCATCTTACCTTTCCTCCTCTCATATCCAGGGCACCCCATATAGCTTTGCTGCAAGTCACCAGCAGTGTCTGCTTGGGATTGAGATTGAGAAGGTTCCATTTAAATGGAAAAAGGGTATAAATTGCTAGCATTATTGGCTCCCATTGACCAGTGCTATGTTCAATCTATTAGCCCCCTCTGATGCAGCCATTGCCCCAAAATAGTCCATCTAATAGAATCATTTTAGGGCTAGAAGGGACCTTAGGGATTTCATGGGTCAGCCCCTTCATGTTATAGAGGAGGAGAGGCATCAAAAATGGAAGTGACTTGTCACAATTAGTGGCCACACTAGAAGTAGGACCTAGGTCTCTTGATACCAACATCTGGTAGGGTGTTATTTTTTTTTCTATCACTGTATCCTGTTTCACCAAAATATTGAGATTTTCTTCTATTTTCTATGAAAGGAGACCATAAGAATCTTCATTAATTACTAGAAGCTTTTCTTCATGAGACTTTTCTTCACCCTTTGCTGAATACAATTAATTTACTAAATACAATTAACATTCCGTGTTAACTAGCATAGATGTGTGTTCATTTGGGTTGGTGGTCCTCAATTATTTCTCCAGCCTTTATTCACCATACTCCAGCCAGTCCCTTTGACCTGAAATTTCAAGAACCTACATTTAAAGTTTTTTAAAGAATGACCAGTTTATTTTAAAATTGAAAATGAATCTGTGCTTGGCTTCCAATAGCAGAGAAGTGTTAAAGGCTTACATGCCTCTTCATTAAACCTCTATTACCTTGCAGGTGTACTACTTCTGATTACATGTTTTTATGCTGAAAACATTTTGAATTGGGTGCTTGGGAGCAAAGACAGCCATATTAAATGGGTTGTTATTTCACAGCAATAGCTGCACCAGAGGGGGGTGGGGTAATGAGTGGAATATGGTGCTGGGTTATTAAAACTGGAAATGCCAGTGATTCATACCCTTTCCCATTTAAATGTGACCTTCTCAATGTCGATTCCAAGCAATTGCTACTGGTGACTTGCAGTAAAGCTAGCCACAGTGCCACAAGTTCTGGAGGTCAGGAGGGAGTTAGAGAGAAATATAGAGCAGTTGTCAGAGCACAGGATATCCGAAGACAGGAGGGAGGTTGGGTTCATAGAATTTAGAGCTGTAAGGGACATTAGGAATCAATCAACTTGTCTGTTTAAGCCTTTTTATAGATGAGGAAACTAAGGGTCCTAGAAGTTAAATCACTTTACTCCGGTCACAGAGATAATGTGTATCAGGACTAAAATTTGAATCAAAGTTCCCCTCATTCTGAATCCAGACTGTTTTGTTACATTCAATGCAATTTACAAAGAAGTCTTTATTCAGAGCATGATATTTTCTAGATATTTTGTTACACAATGAGAAACAGAAGACTAGAATAAAATAATTCCTGCCTTCAAGGAGCTTACATTTTTTTTTGTAGTTAAATATACACATTTATTTTAACTTATTCTTTTTGATATCATAAAAGGAGATATAAGAGAAATAATTTTTCCTTCAGTCAAATGAATTTCATTGATAGGCAAATTAAACAATAATTTTAATATCCTAAAGGAAGCTTAAAGGGTGAAAAAGTCCATGTTGACTGAATTGAAAAGGCAAAAATAGCGGGGGGAAAACATGTTGCATGGAATGAAGATTAAATTATTAGCAATGTAATGTAAATATCAAGAGCGTGGACATTTGGGGAAGCTATTACAATTCTTTTTTTTCTTTTTTTTAAATTAATTTATTAGTTTAGTTTCAGTTAACAAGATTCAATTCCATAGTTCCTTGATTTTCAAATTTCCTTTACTTCCCTCCCCCTCCCCTCATGACAGCATATAGTACAGTATAGGGTCTGCAAATGCATTCATATTAAACATTATTCCAATTACAAAGGCATATTGTACTAGGTGGGATGAAAGATGGTAAGGAAGACGTAAAACCAAACAATGAGAAGAACAAGATCATTTAGTTTGCTTCCATCAGGATTCAGGCTCAGTTCTTTCTAGTTATATCTCTGGATGGCACATTTCTCACTTTCTTGAGTCATTCGGGATTAACTTATATCACTGCATTGCTGAAAAGAGTCCAGTCTGTCATAGTTGGTCGTCACAGATATGGTATGTCTGTGATTGTATACAAATTTCTTCTGATTCTACTCTTCTCGCTCAGCATCAGTTTGTATAAGTCTCTCCAGGTAATTATGAAATCCGTCACCTCCTCGTTTCTTATAGCACAATAAAATTCCATTACATTCATATACCACAACTTGTTTAGCCATTCCCCAATTGATGGGCACCCCTTTAGTTTCCAATTCTTTGCAACCACAAAAAGGGCTGCTAAAAATATTTTTGTACATATGGGTCTTCCTCCCACTTCTATGATCTCTTTGGGATATAACCCTAGAAGTGGTATGGTTGGGTCAAAGGGTATGAAATTATTTATAATCCTTTGGGCATAATTCCAGATTGCTCTCCAGAATGGTTGGATAAGTTCACAACTCCACCAGCAATGTATTAGTGTTCCAATTTGTCCACATCCTCTCCAGCATTTGTCACTTTCTTGTTTTGTCATCTTAGCCAATCTGACTGGAGAGATGTGGTATCTCAGAGTTGTTTTGATTTGCATTTCTCTAATTAATAGTAATTTAGAGCATTTCTTCATATGCTTATAGATATCTTTAATTTCTTCTCTGAAAACTTCCTATTCATATCCTCTGACCATTTCTCAATTGGGGAATGACTTGTATTCATATAGATTTGGCTCAATTCTCTATAAATTTTAGAAATGAGTCCTTTATCAGAGACACAAATTGTAAAAATTCTTTCCCAATTTCCCACCTCCCTCTTGATCTTGGTTACATTGTCTTTGTTTGTACAGAAGCTTTTCAATTTAATGTAATCAAAATTATCCATTTTGCATTTTATAATGCTCTCTAATTCTTGTTTAGTCCTAAAATCTTCCCCTCTCCACAGATCTGTCAGGTAAACTATTCCTTGCTTTCCCAAATTGGTTACAGTATCATCCTTTACACCTAGATCATGCACCCATTTAGACTTGATTTTGGTATATGGTGTTAGATAGTGATCTATGCCCAGTTTCTGCCATACTGTATTCCAGTTTTCCCAGCAGTTTTTGTCAAATAGTGCATTCTTATCCCAAAAACTGAGGTCTTTGGGTTTATCGAACAATAGATTGCTATATTCATTAACTGCTGGGTCTCCTGCACCTAATCTATTCCATTGATCCACTACTCTACACCTCTTCCAGTACCAAGCAGTTTTGATGACTGCTGCTGTATAATACAGATTAAGATCTGGCATGGCTAGTCCACCTTCCCTAGCATTTCTTTTCATTAATTCCCTTGATATTCTAGACCGTTTGTTTTTCCAAATAAATTTTGTTATTATTTTGTCTAACTCTACAAAGTAGTTTTTTGGTAAATTGATTAGAATGGCACTAAATACATAATTTAGTTTGGGTAAAATTGTCATTTTTATTATATTAGCTCGACCCAGCCACGAGCAATTGATATTTTTCCAACTATTTAGATCTGATTTTATTTGTGTGAGAAG
>WOXC01002392.1:0-57277 GCA_011680675.1 Gymnobelideus leadbeateri | reverse complement strand
TTGCTTTATCTGAGATAAGTATTACTTCCCCTGCTTTTTTTTTTTACCATAGCTGAGGCATAATAAATTTTACTCCAACCTTTTACCTTTACCCTGTGGGTATCCCTTTGTTTCAAATGTGTTTCTTGTAGACAGCATATTGCAGGATTATGGTTTTTAATCCATTCTGCTATCCACCTGTTTTATGGGAGAGTTCATCCCATTCACAGTCACAATAATGATGACTATCTGTCTCTTTCCCTCCATCCTATTCCCTCCCCTGTTTATGTTTTTGTTTCTTCCTTTTCCCTGCCCCTCCTTGAAGAGTTCCCTTTTGACCACCCCATCCCTCAGTGTTCCCACCCAGTGACCCCCCCATTACCCTACCCTCTTCCCTTACTACTATTTCCCTCCCTTCTAATCCCCCCTTTAGTCTCCTCGTTTTCATTCCCCCCTTGCCCTTCTACTATCTATAGGACACAATAAATTTTTATACTTATCAGAGTAAATTACTCCCCGTTTGATTCCAAACCAACGAGAGTAAATTTCAAACAGTGTTCCTCTCCTTCCCTCCTTTTCCTCTATTTAATGAATTTATGTGTCTATTCACATTAGAATCTTAAACTTCACTGATGGGGCGGCTAGGTGGCGCAGTGAGTAGAGTGCCGGCCCTGGAGTCAGAAGGACCTGAGGCTGCTTTTTTCATCATGCCTTTCTGGTAGACCAATAATTCTTAGGTTGTCTCTCCTGGATCTGTTCTCTAGGTCAGTTATTTTTCCAGTGAGATATTTTACATTTTCTTCCAATTTTTCGATCATTTTGTTTTGTTTGATTAACTCTTGCTGCATCATAGAGTTCTGAGTTTCAATTTAATTGAATCTAATTTTTAGCAAATTATGGTCTTTAGTTAGTTTTTGAAGATCCCTTTTTAGGGAGGTATTTTCTCCAATTACTTCACTAATTTTACTTTTGAGACTTTTTTCCAAGTTGGTCACTGCTTCCCTGATTTGGTCTTTAAATTTTTGCTTAAGCTTCTCTAGGAATGCTATTTGGGCTTGAGACCAGTTCATGTTTCCTTCTGTGGTCTCAGGTGTGGGTAGAGAGTCTATATTGTCCTGTGTACTTGGTTGTTCTTGCCTACATAGTAGGCTCGAATAGACTTTCTTGACTTCCCCTTCTCCTTCTCAGCTTCCTTACTTCCCATCATGATTTCCTGTTTCTTAATTTCTCAGGCTATGAGTTTAGGGCCTGATCATTGACTTTGAATACCACTGGGTGGCTAGTTTATGGCTAAGTCAGGGAAGTCAGTGAGGAATGTAGATGTGTAGGTGGGGGTGAGTCTGACCACTTCAGATTTCTGCCTCTATACCCCTGAGCTATAAGCAGGCTTTTGTTGGTGAGGTGAGGTGGGGCTTGTTGGGACCCCTCGGTCTCTTCTCTTCAGACTCCTGGCTGTGTCAGTTACACCCCTTCTTAGACACTCCCAAGCCTGAGGCTATTTCCATTAACTTGGGGTTTCAATCTGGGTGGGAGACTTATCTTTGGGTTTTCTACTTCATGAAGGAGGGATGGGAGGATAGGAGCAGCTAGAATTTACTTTGTCATTCAAGCCCCTGTATTATATAGGCAGGCAGTTTCTAAACTTCCAGGCTGGGGGCCAAATGCAGCTAGAGAAGCTGCTCTCTCCACTGGGGGCCGGACTCTCCTACCTGGCTCAAATGATTCTTCCCATCCCCTCATGAGATGAAGGCGAGATGACTGCTATTCATCCTTGGTAAGTCTGCAGGCTGGGGCTTCTTCTCTTTCTGGTGTAGTCTGCTTGTCTGCTCTTAAGTCTGAGCTGTGCAGACCCCACATACTCTGCGCTCATCCTGTCTGGACACACTGGGCAATTTCCTGGGCTGGATTCTGCCACGCTCTGTCTCCAAGTGGATTTTGTCACTCCGGAATCCGTTCAGATTCACTTTTTGAGGTTTAGTGACTGAGGAGCTTAGGGAGGTTACTGCTTCCTTTCCATCATCTTGGCTCCTCCCCTTGTGCCTCTATTATGCCAGTGGGTCTGTAAACTTTTTTGATTGCAGGCTGGAATGAGTTTTAAAAAATGAATATATACAGTACACTAATGTAGGTATGTTTAGTTATAAGTTATATATAATTATTGTAGTAATATGATGTACATTATGATAAAACATACAAATAGAAATAAGATAACCTAAAGGTGAAATAAACAATATAATAATATTTTATTAGTGATATAAAAACAATTTTCCTATCATAAAATATGAAAAATGTGAGCAAAATATTGATAATATTATCAAAGCAATGTTATTTCATATGTTTTATTATTCTTGAAAATTTTTCTTTAACACTGTGATACAGTGATGTGAAGGTCTGATTATAAGCTGTTTATTCTGACACTTGGTTTTAATGAATGAATGAAAAGAATCATTAAGATCTTAGTATATACCAGACACTTTAAAATATATATGCCTTCTGCCCTTAAGGATCTTACATTCTAATGGAGAGATAACACATATAGGGGGATGGTAGGTGGGAAAGAGTGTCTCAATGGCCATTATGCCTAGAAAAGAGACTTCATATGATACAGAGATAAATATGGAAGAAGTTCATTGTTGACTATGCTTAACAATTCATTATGGATTTGTCAATTTTCCCCACTAATTATGGATGGATTTTGGTACAAATTTGGTTAGTAATTTCCATATATCCTGATGTTAACCAGTTATTTTTTAAAAATTAACTGGAAGGTGGTTTTTTTTGTTTGTTTGTTTTTTGTGTTTTGGAGGGCAACTGGGGTTAAGTGACTTGCCCAAGGTTACATGGCTAGTTTTTTTTGGTGTGTGTGTGTGTGTGTGTGTGTGTGTGTGTGTGTGTGTGTGTGTGTTAAGTGTCTGAGGCCAGATTTGAACTCAGGTCCTCCTGACTTCAGGGCCGGTACTCTATTAACTGCACCACCTAGCCACCCCAAAGGTGTTGTTTTTAAAAATGCTTTTCTAAAAATGGGTTCAAGGCCCACTGTAAATCTTTCTTGGCAGATTTTTAAGCAGGTTAAAATTTTTTCCCAAGTTTTTAAAGTTTGCAAATATGAGAGGTCTTATATATGACACAGATGTTGTTTTTGGCAACAAAATCAAATGATGGAAACATTTTTAAACAATTTCACAAATTGGAATCTTCACACCATGAGTTTTTCTCAAGTAACAGTTATGGCCTAACTGCTGAAATGTTACCTTTTTCTCATATTCATGATGGATAGGAAACATAAACAAAATTACACTAATTAATGAGTGGTCAAATACAATACAAATCAAAACAACTCAGAGGCTTTCACCTCATACCCAGCAAATTGGCAAAAGATGGAAATACATAATGTTGGAGAAGTTGTGGGAAAACAAGCACACTAATGTATCACTGGTGGAGCTCTGATCTGGTACAATTATTATTTTTTAAATTAAACAAATGCTTTATTAACTTCTGTTTTACATCATTCATTCCCGCCAGATTTTGAGTTACAATTTTCCCCCCGTTTTTCCCCTACCCACCATCCCAGAATAGCAGCCCCATAAGTTATACCTTCCTCCAATCTGCTCTCTCCCATATCTTCCCCCATATCTCCTTCAACTTTTCCATTAGAGCAAGGTGAATCTTTGTGCCCCAATGCCTGCACATCTTATCTCCCAATTACACGCAAAAGAGTACTGATAATATTATTTATATATATTTGAAACATTTAATTTTAAGACCTCGAATTTCAGATCCATTCCCTTCCTCCCTTGCCACCCATTCCCTCTGGGGAGATAAGCAATTCAGTATATGTTGTACATGTATAGCTATGCAAAACATTACCATAGTAGATATATTGTACAAGGCTGCTTATAATTCCCTCCCACCCACCCCACTCCCCACCTGGTCCATTCCCTACTTGTTCCTGTCCCTCTTCTATAGTGGGTACCTCCAACCTCCCCACCCCCTAAGAATGCCCTCCCATCCATCATCCCTCCTCTTATCCCCCTTCCCCTTATTCTGCTGCAGGTTGAGATATCCCATTTAGTATGTAGGTCATTCTCTCCTTGAACCAAATTCAATGAGAATGTGGTTTTGCCTTTTTGCCTTCTTATTTTTCCTCTCCCCTGCAGCCACTTCCCTTTGCTTCTTCTACATGAGATAGTTTACCATACCCTGTTTCTCCCCATCTCCTCTTGCCACTTTCCTCTCTCACCTCATAATTTCACCCCTTAAGTATCATTCCTTCCCAACAAATTCAACCTATGCCCTCTCTCCATGTATAACTGTAAACATATATACACACATTCACATGTGTATTCATATGACCATACACCCTTCTTCCATTATTTTCATAGAGAAAGGTTTCATCAGTCACAGTTATTGTTTTTCCATGTAGGAATGAAAATAGTCCAACTTTGATAAGTTCCTTTTGATTTCTTTTCCCTGATTACCTACTCAGGCATCTCTTCCTTCTTGTGTCTGGATGTCAAATTTTCTATTCAACTCTGGTTTTTTCCTCAAGAATGCTGGAAAGTCCTCTATTCCACTGAATGACCATATTTTCCCCTGAAACAAAATACTCAGTTTTGCTGGGTAAGTGACCCTTGGCTTCAATCCCAGCTCTTTTGCCCTCTGGAATATCATATTCCATGCCCTTCAATCCCTCAGTATAGAAGCTGCCAGGTCCTGTGCTATTCTGATTGTGTTTCCACAATATTGAAATTGTTTCTTCCTGGATACTTGTAGTATTTTCTCCTTGATCTGGGGATTCTGGAACCTGGCTATGATATTCCTGGGAGATTTCTTTTTGGGATCTTTTTCAGGAGGTGATAGGTGGATTCTTTCAACCACTATTTCCCCCTCTAGGTCTAAAACATCAGGGCAATTTTCCTTGAGAATTTCTTGAAGGGTGATTTCTAGGTTCTTTCTTTGATCATGGCTTTCAAGTAGTCCAATAATTTTTAAATTTTCTCTCCTGGATCTGTTTTCCAGGTCAGTGGTTTTTCCCATGAGATATTTCACATTGCCTTCTAATCCTTCATTTGTTTGGATCTGCTTAACAGCATCTTGATTTCTCATAAAGTCATTAGCTTCCATTTGCTCCAGTCTAACTCTGAAGGAATGAATCTCCTCAGTGAGCTTTTGAGATTCTTTTTCCATCTGGCAAAATCGACTTTTTAAGGCATTCTTCTCCTCATTGCCCTTTTGGGCCTTCTCTGCCATTTGAGTTAGTCTATTTTTTAAGGTGTTGTTTTCCTCAGTCAGGCTGTTGATCCTCATTTCATACTTTTCCTGCATCCTTCTCATTTCTCTTCCCAATTTTTCCTCCACTTCTTTTATTTGATTTTTAAGTCCTTCTTAAGGTCCTTTATGGCCTGTAACCCGCTCATATTTTCCTTTGGGGCTTTTGGAGTAGGATTTCTGACATCACAATCCTCTTCCTGTTCTATGCTTCAATCCTCTTTGTTCCCAAAATAGGTCTCTAAGGTTGCATTTTTCTGTTTATTTTATTTCCTTTGCCTTTACGTGTTGCCACTTATTTACTTGACTTTTTGGCTTATTGCCACAGTAGGACTCTGCCACCAGACAGGAGAGCTTTCGTCCCGAACGTTGGGGTCTTCACAGCTTTCTGGCAAGCTGAATACCCATCCCAGATCTCCCCCTCAGATCACAATCCAGATCCAGGGAGGTTAAAGCAAGAGCGATTAACCCCAAGACTGATCGCTGGATCTCCCTACAGTTCGCAGGCCAGGAGCTAGAGCTGCCACTGAATACTACAAAATAGTGTGTCTCCTCAGTGGCTTCTAGGCCCCCTAGAAGCCAACGGCTTCTCCAAATACTGATCCCAAAGTCCATAGGGCACTAACCTTTCACTTTATCCTAGGCATATCTGAGTTGATAATTCTGGAATTGCCACAGATGCTGGTGTTCTGAGGTCCCTCCAGCTTGCTGCTGGCCCGGCCGCCCTGGGGCTAAAACCACGGCTCAAGCGTGCTGCGTGCTGAGCTGCTGGCTCCCAGAGGGCTGCCGGCTCCCAGAGTGCTGTGGTGGTCCTTCCTGCAGGGCTGCTGGGCTGTCCTCCATGGGAGGTTACCTTCTCTGTGTCGTTCTGTGGGTGCTGGGGCTCCAGAAGTTGTTCAGAGTCCCCTTTTACATAGTTTTGAGGTGATCTGGGGGGAGAGTGCCTTGGATGAACTATTTCTACTCCGCCATCTTGGCTTCCTGTTCCAATTATTTTTCTTTTTTCTTTTTTTTTTATTTTTTTTGGAGGGCAATTGGAGTTAAGCAACTTGCCCAAGGTCACATGGCTAGGTTTTTGTTTTTGTGTGCATTAAGTGTCTGAGGCCGGATCTGAACTCAGGTCCTTCTGACTCCAGGACCGACGCTCTACTCACTATGCCACCTAGCCGCCCCTCCAATTATTTTTCAAGGCAATTTGGAATTATTCTAAGATAATTGATGTTCACACACTCTGACTCAGAGGTCCTATGGTTCAGCACATACCCGAAGGAAAGCAATAATACAAATACTAAAAGTAGCACTTAAAAACAATCTTTTGTTTTTACATTAACTGTATTTCACAATATATGCTTTCTCATTCCCTCTCCCCTCTCCATAGAGAACCATTTCTTATACTAAAGAACACAAACAGGGAAAATAAAAATTTAGCAAAAGCAACATAGCATCCAGGTATGAATATTCCATACTTCTAATTCCCTTTCTCTTCAAAGAGAGGGAAATGAATTCTCATTTCTTCTGTGAGACCAACCTTGATCATAATTTCAGACCAGGCTAAATTTATTAAAATAATTATCATTCTGAACTTGAAAAACACCAACAAACTTTAACATTTTCATATACAAAGAAAAAAAAGAGATGACTACATATAAAACTGTGGATGATCTCATTACATACCTGCTTTTAAAAAAAGTATGTATTAAATTCAGCAAGCTAGTTCCAAAAGCTGTCCCACTTATCTGTTTCTTTCTGAAGCTCATTCTATTTGCTTCTCTTAAAAAAAAGCTATTGCTTTTTTTTTCCTTTTGCTACCCCTACTGCTATTAGAAGCTTCCCTCTTTTCTGGTTCTTTCCCTTCCCCAATTAAAAAAAATTTTTTTCCCGCTCCCAAACACCTTCCTGTTAAACAATATAGTGAAGCAAAAGATTCACATATTGACAATTTCTGACAAAATATGTCTTATACTGTACTCTGTGATAGTAAAGAATTGGAACGATAAGATGCCTAATTGAAGGTAGAAGTGCTTAAAAGAATGTTGTATATGAAATATGTCAAACTATTACTGCACTATAATAAAGAAATTTCGAGAACATAGAGAAGCACTGGAAGACCTGCAGGAACTGGTACAAAGCTCTAGAAAGTAGGAAAGTAACAGACGTGGATTATAAGAAATGGACATGTGAAGAACAACTGAATTGAAACTGAATGCTATGTATTTTAATGAACAAACTTGGTCTCAAAGAAAAGAAAAGAATGTAACTTCCTTCTTTGCAGAGAAAGGTGACAATGAATGCAGAATAGAATGCACTATTGGACTTGATTGATGTGTTGGTTAGTTTTGCCTATTTCTTTCTTTTCCTATTTTGTGGGGGAAAAAAATTTTTTTTTAACAAAGGCTGGTTTTCTGATTAGGGGATATGAGAGGGATATGTGTGTGTGTGTGTGTGTGTGTGTGTGTGTGTGTGTGTGTGTGTGTGTGTGCATGTGCACATGTACACACCGAAACATATAGGGGATGTTAAAAGATATCTATCAAAATCACTTTTACCTTGATGAATAGATTAAGTATATTTAATGATAATGCATGCTAGTTAGAATACTATTAACTCCTTGTCAAATCAGAAGAAGAATTTGCCTTTTTAAAAAGAAAATGTATAATATTTTTACACTCAACAATACTTTTTAAGGATATTGCCTTTAGAAAAGCAGCGAACCATTCTGTTTAGACAATACTGGCATATGTAACCATTTAGGGGTTAGAGATTTTTAAGTTTATTTTTGTACTACCTCCCATATAAATTCTTCATGGTGAAATATTTACATTTTTTCTAATACTTGAGCCTAGAGGCATAATGTATATCTCTTCATATCTTTAAAAAAATACATATCTTCCTTTTTCCTATGTCTTGTTTCATGAATTTGAGAACTTAGCTAAATTTATGGATGTTGAGACCAAGCAGATGAATCTCTAAAATACACAAATCAACCTGTGATCTAATAAATTTGGGAGTTCCCTCCCATCAACAAGCATTTACGTCCTTACTACGTGTAGGGAATTATGCTAGGTCTTACAGACACAAAGAAAAAACTGAGAAGTAGAATGGTGTAGTAGACAGTGTAGAACATGGAATTAAGAAGATGCGTTCAAATTAAGATACTTACTAGCTATGTGACCCTGGGCAAGTCACTTACCCTCTTACATTAGTATCCAAATTTGCAAAATGAGATACTTGATGATATTTAATGTCCCTTCCAACTCTAAATCCATGATTCTAGAAAACTATGAATGAATTCTTTCCCTCAAGGAACTTGCATTTTATTAAGTGCATCAATATATACAAATATAAATACATCTGTATAAGAATACACAAAATAAATAAAAGGTAATTTTGAGAGGGAATACACTAGGAGTTATGGGCATAGGGAGTAGCTTCACTCAGAACATGATTCTTAAGCCGAGTCTTAAAGGAAACTAAGGCTTCTAAGGGGGCAGAGTTGGAGACATTGGGATAGCTAATGTAAAGGCACAGAAAACGAAAAAAGACTGTCACATGTGAGGAATAATAAGAGGGTCAGTTTAGCTGAAATGCAGAGTATATGAAGCAGAGCAATGTATAACAAGGCTGGAAAGATACAGGGAGTCCAGGCTATGAATGTCTTTAAGTGACAGAGGAGTTTATACATGATCCTAGAATCAATAGAGTGAGCAACACGGTCAGATATTCACTTCAAGAAATTTGCCTTTTGTGGTTGTTTGAAGGATGAATCAGAAGTAGGGAGAAACTTAAAATAGGCAGATCAGACTATTGCAACAATCCAGAAGAGAGGTAATAAAATGAGCAGAGAGAGGTGAGAGATGTAAGAAATATCAAGGTAGAAATAATTAGATATTGGCAAGTAAGTGAATATGTGAAGTCAGCAGGAGGAAAAAATAGAGGACAATAGGGATGTTGAGAACCTGCAAGACCCTTGATATAAATGAGAGAATTTTCTTAAAGGTAGTTTCTGTGGGTTGCTCAGTAGTGACTAAATTATAACTCCTCTGAGGGGCTGGGGCCTGATACAAAGACTGGAAACCTACCCAGTGATGGAAGCCAGCATGGGTAGGAAAGGAAAGAATAGGGTAGTATAGGTGATAACAGGTAATGACTCTTTGTGAGAAAAGTGGGAATGTAATCCATCTTCTCACCCTCTCAACTGACTGCACATTCTCTCAGATCCATGGGTCATCCCACTGTGTCTTAGAATGGGAGGCCCTAGAAACTTGAGGGTGGGTAATATGAGTAAGAGCCATCAGCAAAAGGTGGATTTGAGCTGAGTCTAGAAATCAGGGAAAGCAAGAGGGAGTAGAGGTGAGGAGGGAGATATCACTGTGTTAAGAGAATGATTACTGAGATCTGTCACTATCAAATTAATAATCAAGAAGAATAACAACAAATGAGCTAAAAAATAAGTCACATGTTCTTCTAAATAGAAAATCACTGTATAAAGTGACATTTATTTTCTTTACTCATTTACATTTCATTTAGATACAAAAGGCATTTTCCAAACATTCAAATGACTCCCTGAAATAGCCTCTGCAAAATGTTATTTACCACGAAAAGATTAGACTAAACTGCCTAACATGATCATGGTGATTATGTCTAATAGTTCATGTTATTATTCACTTTTCTGGTTTAAAAGCATTTAACAAAAAGGAAGGATGTGTGCTATATTTTTCATATCTCAGCACCAACACAATCTATTATATTTGGCCTGAATTTTGCAACAAAATATAATTTCAAAAGCTATAAATAACATACAGATCTTAAAAAACCTGTTGTTTTAAATATTTTCTTTTGCTTTTTTTTTTGAAGGGGGAAGGTAGGGCAACTGGGGTTAAGTGACCTGCCCAAAGTCACATGGCTAGTAAGTGTTATGTGTCCAAAGTCAAATTTGAACTCAGATCCTCCTGATTCCAGGGCCTGTGCTCTATTCACTGTACCACCTAGCCACCCCCAAACCTATTATTTTAAATCCTCATTAAACCCTTTGCCAAAACATCAAAGATTCCAATGAACTTACCTCCATGCCTTGATTGATAGCTAGTTTGGCCACTCTCATTGCTACAGGCCCCTAAAATTAATAAGGAAGAAAAAGAGATTTTGGTTGAGTATTTATATAAATGAATTTGTTACATATCTAGTATAATGCTGAAATCCCTTTCAACAAATCTGAGTCATGCAAAACAATAATACCTGTGAGGTGCTATAAAAAGATGTAGATTTCTTTAATTATAAATATGTACAAAGGGGGCAGAGTCAAGATGGAGGAGTAGAAACAGGACTTCCCTGGGGCTCCAGCTTCCACCTTCCCCAATCTATATAAAGGGGGACTCTGAACAAACTTTGGAGCTACAGAAGCCACAAAATGACACAGAGAAGCTCACCTCCTGATGAGGACAGCCTGGCAGGCTGGCAGGGAGTACCCAGCACAGGACTCTGGGAGCCGAGCCCAGGGCGGGCCTGACCAACCATGTGCTGGAGGGACTTCAGATAAGATGTGGTGATTTCCACAATTATCAACACATAGATACAAAGGACAAAGTGAGAGGGTGGAGGTCCTAGGGTGTGTGAACCAGGTTGCCAGAGCTTGTGAAGGCTTCAGAGAGGGCACCCAACTAATATCTGTGGCAGCTGACAAAACCCTAGTGTTTGGGACAGAAGCTCCCCTGTCTCATAACAGAGTCCTACTGTGGCAAAAAGCCCAAAAGTCAAATAATTTGAGTGGCAACATGACCAGGCAAAGGAAGCAAAACAAACAGAAGAATCCAACATTACACTCCTATTTAGGGGATAAAAACAATCAAAGCATGGAACAGGAGGAAGACAGTGAAGTCCGAATTCCCCCACCAAGAGCTTCAAAGGAAAATATGAGCTGGTTACAGGCCATAGAGGACCTTAAGAAGAAGATAAGAGAAGTGGAGGAAAAACTGAAAAGCAAATGAGAACTATGCAAGAAAATTATGAAAGGAGAGTCAACAGCCTGACTGAGGAAAATAACACCTTAAAATAGACTAACTTAAATGGCAGAAGAGGCTCAAAAGGGCAATGAGGAGAAGAATACCTTAAAAAGCCAAATTGCCAGATGGCAAAAGAATCTCAAAAGCTCACTGAGGAGAATCATTCCCTTAGATTTAGACTGGAGCAAAGGGAAGCTAATGACTTTATGAGAAATGAAGATGCTGTTAAACAGATCCAAACAAATTAAAGAATAGAAGGCAATGTGAAATATCTCATGGGAAAAACCACTAACCTGGAAAATCAGGAAAGATAATTTAAATATTATTAGACTACCTGAAAGCCATGATCAAAGAAAGAACCTAGAAATCATCCTCCATGAAATTCTCAAGGAAAATTGCCCTGATGGTTTAGAACCAGAGGGCAAAACAGAGTTGAAAGAATCCACACATCACCTCCTGAAAAAGATCTCAAAAAGAAAACTCCTAGTAACATTATAGCCAGGTTCTAGAATTCCCAGATCAAGGAGAGAATATTATAAGCAGCCAGGAAGAAACAATTTGAATATTGTGGAAACACAATCAGGATAACACAGGATCTAGCAGCTTCTACACTGAGGGACTGAAGGGCCTGGAATATGATATTCCGGAGGTCAAAGAAGCTGGGATTAAAACCAAGAATCACCTACCCAGCAAAACGGATTATCATGTTTCAGGGAAAGATATGGTTATTCAGTGGATTAGAGGATTTCCAAGTACTCTTGAAGAAAAAACCAGAATTGAATAGAAAATGTGACATTCAGACACAAGAAGCAAGAGAAGCATGAGAAGGTAAACAGGGAAAAGAAATCATAATGAACTTATCAAAGTTGAACTATTTACATTCCTACATGGAATATGATAATTGTAACTGATGAAACTATTCTCAGTATGCGAATAGCTGACGGGAATATATATATATATATGTATGGTTTATATTGGAGGGTATATGGGCATATGAATACATATGTGAATGTGTGTATATATGTTTACACGTGTGCATAGAGGGCACAGGACCAACTTAATAGGAAGGGATGATATTTAAAAGATGAAATTAAGAAGTGAGAGAGGAATGTGGTGGGAGGAGATGGGGAGAGACAGAATGGGGTCAACGGTCTTACATAGAAGAGGCAAGGGAAAGCGGTTATGGTGGAGGGGAGGAACAAGAGGGCAGGGAGGAATGGGTCAACCTTACTCTCATTGAATTTGGCTCGCTGGAGGGGATGACATGCACACTAGATGGGGTATCTCATCATATAGGTGAGTGGCAGGGAGGGGAATGATGAAGGGGGATGATGGAGGGGAGGGCAGCCTGGAGTGGGGAGGGAAGTGGGAGGTACCCACTTTTGAAGGGGGACAGGACCAAGGTGAAGAGTGGAACAAGTTGGAGGTGGAATAGGAGGGAGGGAAATTTAATCAATCTTTTACAATATATCTACTATGATAATGTTTTGCATTAGCTGCATATGTACAACCTATACTGAATTGCTTGTCTTCCCAGTAGGGGTGGGTGAAGAGGGAGGAAGGGAATGAATCTGGAATTCAAAGTTTTAAAACCAAATGTTTACTATATATATACTATTATTAATACTATTTTACATGTAATTGGGAAATGAGATGTGCAGGCACTGGGGCATAGAGATCCACCGTGTCCTACTGGAAAAGTCGAAGGGAGTATAGGGGAGGATATGGGAAAGAGCAGATCAGAGAAGGGGATATCCTGTAGGACTGCTATTTTGGGGAGGTGGGTGGGGGAAAAATAGGGAGAAAATCTGTAACTCAAAATGTGGCAGAAATAAATGATGTAAACTAGAAAAAAATATGTACAAGGATCTAATTAAAAAAAAACATAGATCCAAACCTAAGCATTGTGATGTTAATGGTTAAAATTATTTAGATGTAATGGTATTGTTAAACAAAATTTAAACAAAAAAAAAAGCTGTTCCAATAAAAACTTAGAAAGGAGGTTGAAAAAATGGAATTTAGGCATATTTCACCATAACGGTAATAGCTCACTTTTATTTGGCATTTTCCCTCTCCATTAGCATGAATATTGAATTAGGTGTATAAATAAAAATAAATACTGTCACCACACATTGTCTTGACATATTACATATATAACTCAGTAATAGTAAAAAATGGAGAATGGTTGAGGATATTCTCTTATGTCATTCAAAATATTACTATATTCTTTAAGGAAGTCTAATTTGCTTATTACCATGTAAATAGAATTTACCTAGGAAGAAACTGACCATATGTGTTTTATTGTTTTTTCTAATGGGTTAAAGATCAAGTAACTTGTCATCTAATTATATCTTTTGTGAACACTTTTAAAGAATTCACTAGAAAAGGACTTCTAGAAGTTCTTGTGAATCCATTATTAGATGTCACGTTAATTAGATTCTCTTTCAACATCAAATATCAAAAATGATTTTTTTCAAGATAATTTCTCGATGCAATGCTATTTGGATGAGAAGTAGCTTTGGGAAGAAGAAGACCCATATTCAAATTCTACCTTTGACAACTGCTTGGGAGGGCAAGCCTCTTAATCTCTCTGAACTTCATTCTGTTGTCCAAGACTTACCTAACAATTGAGAGAAGAGATGCTATTCTGCATTAGATGTAGGGAATTCCCAAACCTGTAAAATCAGATTCTTGATTGTAGTTACAAGTTGACTACAACTTGTGTCAGTATCTGTTAGGTATTCTTATGAATGGGATTTCTGATGTAAGAGATAGATACAGGCTAAGTATATTAGGAAGCCAAATTATTTTTGCAGGAATGATTTAATAATTATTCTTACTTCAGTGCAAAACTAAAGGAAAATAATTTTTATTCTCTTTCATCATTCCTTCCTTACTTCACTGTTATAACTTTCAAAATCTTTATGGTAAAATATTTTTGTATAAAATATAAAAGTTAAAAAAAAAACTGCTTTCAAATTATGCCTGATCTAACTTCCATTATAAGCAAACCTGAGCCCCAACTTCTTGTATATTCTTTTCTCCTCTCAGGTATAAGTTGAGAATTTTAGGTACTCTGGCATCAGCCAATATAGAATTGAACGATAAATATCATCTTTATTCTTTAATCATTAAGAATAAGTTATAGGAGGCGGAGCCAAGATGGCGGAGTAGAAACAACGTGTCCAAGTCACTCTGCCCCCAGATTTCCTCCAAATTATGTAAAAGGGGACTCCAAACAACTTCTGGAGCCCCAGCACCCACAGAACAACACAGAGAAGCTAACCTCCCGCTGAGGACAGCCCAGCAGCCCTGCAGGAAGGACCAGCGCAGCATTCTGGGAACTGGCAGCGCGCAGAATGTGGGGAGCCAAGCACAAGTCCTCCTGAGTCGCAGTTTTAGCCCCAGGGCAGCTGGGCCAGCAGCCAGCTGGAGGGACCCCACAACACCAGCAGCTGTGGCGATTCCAGAATTATCAACATAGACATGCCTAGGACAAAGTGAGAGGTTAGTGCCCTATGGACTTTGGGACCAGTATTTGGGGAATGCGTCGGCTTCCTCCCCTGGGGTCTAGAAGCCTCTGAGGAGACACACCATTTTCCAGTTTTCAGAGGCAGTTCCAGCTCCTGGCCTGCGAACTGTAGGGAGATGCAGCAATCAGTCTTGGGGTTTTAATCGCTCTTGCTTTAACCTACATGGATCTGGATTGTGATCTGGGGTAGAGGTTGTGGGTGGGTTTCCAACTTGCCAGAAACGGAAGTTGCCCCCTCACACATTCGAGACAAAAATTCCCCTATATGGCGGCAAAGCCATAGTGTGGCAACAAGCCCAAAAGTCAAGTAATTAAGTGGCAATATGCCAAAGCAAAGGAAACAAATTAAACAGAAAAATACAACCCTAGACTCCTACTTTGGGGGCAAGGAGGGTCGAAGCATGGAGCAGGAAGAGGACTGTGAGGTCAGAAGTCCTGCTCCAAAAGCCCCAGGGGAAAATGTGAGCAGGTTGCAGGCCACAGAGGACCTTAAGAAGGACTTTAAAAATCAAATAAGAGAAGTGGAGGAAAAATTGGAAAGAGAAATGAGCAGGATGCAGGGAAAGTATGAAATGAGGGTCAACAGCCTGACTGAGGAAAACAACACCTTAAAAAATAGACTAAGTCAAATGGCAAAGGAGGCCCAAAAGGCCAATGAGGAGAAGAATGCCTTAAAAAGCCGAATTTGCCAGATGGAAAAAGAATCTCAAAAGCTCACTGAGGAGATTCATTCCTTCAGAGTTAGACTGGAGCAAATGGAAGCTAATGACTTTATGAGAAATCAAGATACTGTTAAGCAGATCCAAACAAATGAAAAAGTAGACGGCAATGTGAAATATCTCATGGGAAAAACCACTGACCTGGAAAATAGATCCAGGACAGACAATTTAAAAATTATTGGAATGCCTGAAAGCCATGATCAAAGAAAGAACCTAGAAATCACCCTTCAAGAGAGTCTCAAGGAAAACTGCCCTGATGTTTTAGATCCAGAGGGAAAAATAGAGGTTGAAAGAATCCACCTATCACCTCCTGAAAAAGATCCCAAAAAGAAATCTCCCAGGAATATTACAGCCAAGTTCCAGAATCCCCAGATCAGGGAGAAAATACTACAAGCATCCAGGAAGAAACAATTTCAATATTGTGGAAACACAATCAGAATAGCACAGGACCTGGCAGCTTCTACACTGAGGGATTGAAGGGCATGGAATATGATATTCCAGAGGGCAAAAGAACTGGGAATGAACCCAAGAATCACTTACCCAGCAAAACTGAGTATTTTGTTTCAGGGGAAAATATGGTCATTCAGTGGAATAGAGGACTTTCCAGCATTCTTGAGGAAAAAACCAGAGTTGAATAGAAAATTTGACATCCAGACACAAGAAGGAAGAGATGCCTGAGTAGGTAATCAGGGAAAAGAAATCAAAAGGAACTTATCAAAGTTGAACTATTTACATTCCTATATGGAAAACAATAACTGTGACTGAGGAAATCTTTCTCAGTATGAAAATAATGGAAGAAGGGGGTGTGGTCATATGAATACATATGTGAATGTGTATGTTACAGTTATATATGGATAGAGGGCATAGGTTGAATTTTTTGGGAAGGGAGGATACTTAAGGAGTGAAGTTGTGAGGTGAGAGAGGAAAGTGGCAGGAGGAGATGGGGAGAGACAGGGTGGGGTAAGCTATCTTATGTAGAGGAAGCAGGGGGAATTGGTTACAGGGGAGGGGAAAAACAGGAAGGCAAAAAGGCAAAACCACATTCTCATTGAATTTGGTTCAGGGAGAGAATGACATACATACTAAGTGGGACATCTCAACCTACAGCAGAATGGGGGGAAGCGGGATGAGAGGAGGGATGATGGATGGGAGGGCATCCTTGGGGGGAGGGGAGGTTGGAGGTACCCACTATGGAAGAGGGACAGGATCAAGTGGGGAATGCACCAGGTGGGGGGGTGGGATGAGGAGGAGGGAATTATAAGCAGCTTTTTACAGTATATCTAGTATGATAATGTTTTGCATAGCTAGACATGTACAACATATACTGAATTACTTATCTCCCCAGAGGGAATGGGTGACAATGGAGGAAGGAAATGGATCTGAAATTCAAGGTCTTAAGATTAAATATTTCAAATATATATAAATACTATTATTAATACTCTTTTGCTTGTAATTGGGAGATAAGATGTGTAGGCATTGGGACACAAAGATTCACCTTCCTCCAATGGAGGGGTGTGGGAGAGGATATGGGAGAGAGCAGATTGGAGGAAGCTATGTCTTGTGGGACTGCTGTTCTGGGAGGGTGGGTAGGGGAAAAACAGGGGCGGGGGAAATGATTGTAACTCAAAATCTGGCGGAAATGAATGAGGTAAAACAGAAGTTAATAAAGCATTTGTTTAAATTAAAAAAAAGAATAAGTTATAGGTCATCCATATTCCATCTCAAATTTTATTTGGTAACATTCATAAATGCAATCTTTATAAATTTATAAATCTTTCAAAGTCTTTTTTTTTATCTCCCTTGGAACATACATCTTGCAAGGCAACTCAGAAAACAAAGAAAACTAGAAAACAGCCTAAATCTGAAAGCACCCCTTTACCTCCTGCAATCGTTGTTCTAAAGTACCAAAACAAATGAGGATAGATGATTCTAGGAATCATATAGTTTTTAGCTCATCTACAAGAATAATCATCAAGAATAAGTTATAGGTCCTCCATATTCCATCTCAAATTTTATTTGGTAACATTCATAAATACAATCTTTATAAGTTTATACATTTTTCAGTCTTTTTTTTATCTTCCCTGGAACATAAGTCTTGCAAGGCAACTCAGAAAACAAAGAAAACTAGAAAACAGACTAAATCTGAAAGCACCCCCTTTACCTCCTGCAATTGTAGTTCCAAAGTACCAAAACAAGCAAGGATAGATGATTCTAGGAATCGTATGGTTTTTAGCTTGTCTACAAACGTTAATTGAATGTATTACAGGAGAGACCAAATCATATAAATTTTGACATTTTCAATATAAATGAAATTATTACTCACAAGGAAGTTAAATGGAAAGATACCTTACAGGTTTTCTTTTCTTTTCTTTTCTTTTCTTTTTTTTTTTTGAGCAATTGGGGTTAAGTAACTTGCTCAAGGTTACATGGCTAGTCATTATTTGTGTGTGGGTGCTCATTTTCTGAGGCCGGATTCGCTCTCGGGTCATCCCAACTCCGAGCCCGGTACTCTTACTCACTGCGCCACCTAGCCGCCCCCTCACAGGTTTTCTTAAAGATGAAAATAAAGGAAATGGCATACTGCATGGTTTTATCTTGCAATCAAAGGCAACAAAAATGTCATTTTATGGCACATTTGGTCATCCCAAGCATAGGCAAAAGAAAGCTACCATGAAGATAAATGAAGCTTAAGTATCAACATTTATTGGAGAAAATATGGAGGTAGAGAAATTCTAAGAAAAACTTGAGAGTTAAGAGGCACAGGAGTTGATGAGCACCAAACAGCATTATGAAAATGAAATAACTTGTTTTTAATAACTACTGATGCACACATCATTTAAATTATCTGTCTTTCTATATTAGATCAATGACCTTCTAGAGCAAATATAAAGATAAATACCAAATGAAAAAAATTAAAATGAGAAGATAAGGTATGCAACAAAGGCAATTCCAAATGGATCTATTTAACAGGCTGAAGATGCCAAAAATGTGAAATGTATTAAAGAATGGACATCAATACAGACTACCATCACTTCTTAAAGAATTCAACTGATATAAACTGGTGGTCATGACGAAGAAAAGCAAATTATTCTAGAAGCTGCTTCTTTCAGCAAACATGGCAGACATGGGCAACAGGAGTTTAGAATATGGACTCATTTTTTGCAAAATCTTATGGAGGAAAATTGTTACTCTTCCTCTAAGAAAAAACAAACAAACAAAAAAAAAACCCTTCCTTAAATATTTTCATTAAATTTCCTTTAAAAAAATTACAACTATCCAAAAATTGAATAGGTTGCTTCGGTGAAGTTGTGGGTTTCCCCATCACATCTTTGAGCAAAGGCTAGATGACCACTTGTCAGGTATGTTGTAAAGGGAATTCTTTTTTTTTTTCTTTTTGGAGGTGGGAAGGCAGGGCAATTGGGGTTAAGTGATTTGTCCAAGGTCATACAGCTAGTAACTGTTAAGTCTGAGGCTGCATTTGAACTCAGGTCCTCCTGACTCCAGGACCAGTGCTCTATTCACTGTGTCACTTAGCTGCCCCATGTAAAGGGAATTCTTTATGATTCTGTATGGGAAGATTATGAAAAAAATAATCTTAAAGATAGCAAGCAGTAATGAAGAAGAAAAACAACTTTGCAAAAAATTAGAGAAACAAGTTATATTGAGGGTCCAATTTAATCCTTAGATTAATTAAACTGGAAGGACAACAGATAAAAGGTGAAACAGATCTAAAAAAATTTTTATTACATAGTTTTCATCAAAAAAGACAATGGAACTCCCACATTTAAATTTTAATATCAGTTTCCTTTAAGTGGTATGAGTAAGTAAGAATGTCAATAAGAAGAGATGGGAAGAAAAAGCTGAACTGGATCAAGTATAATATAAAGATATTTATTGTGGAGGTGAATTGATTGTAAAGATATCTGAAAGATCAGATGATGCAAGCACCTGGGGGAAATCACATTAATGTTACACACACACACACACACACACACACACACACATTCAACTACTAATCCATATGCCTTTCACACTTCTACAAATTATGTATAAAAATCCTCTATACATGACTTTAGGGCATCTTCACTTAAGGTATAAAGAGGAAATGGTTTCTTGGGCTCAAGTAACTTACAATATACTAAGGGAGAATGGACATGTTTACAAATAACTACCAAAAAATGCATGAGATTGTAAGGTTTATAGGACTTTAGATGAAATCTTCATAGAGCATGAATTTCAGTTGGGCCTTTAAAGGACAGACAGTATTTTTAAAAGGATAAGATGTGGTTGAGGACAGTTCATTAGATGCAGCAGTATTGACACAGTGTACAGAATGCTAGACTTTGAGTACTAAAGATGTAGGTTAAGATCCTACTTCTGACATTACTAGCTATGTGTTCATAGGCTTAGCTTTTCTTAGTCTATTCCTTCATCTGTAAAATGGGGATAACAGCATTGTAGTAGTACTTACCTAAAGAAACAGGATGGCATAGAGAACCAGCCTCGCCCTGTAACACTTCGGGTTTGACCCTACTTCTGACACATGGAGTTGAAAGACTTTGGAAAAGGAAGTCATTAAACTCTTTGCCCCAAGCAACTCTTTTATGACATCCCTCTACAGTATACACTGTTAATCTCCACAGATCTTTCTCTACAATGAGACAGAAACCTCTTTACTCTAGAAACTAACTTCGTTCCTAGACTGCTTCTTTCATTGGAAATACTTTCTTCCTTTGAGGATGCCTCTTCTTATTGGATGTTTCCTCCTATAACCTCCAATTTGAGGAGGAAAGCTAGGCCAGAGAAGTCTTTATCCCTCTCTGGCTGCATTGCTGACTCATTGCCACAATACTTTCTAAACCATGCTTCCAAGCTGGGTATCTTTATCTCTCTATTATCTTCCCACATTATAATGTAAGCTTCTTGAGGGCAGGGACTGTCTGCTGGTGCTTGTATTTCCAGGGTTTAGCATAGTGCCTGACACATAATAAGCACTTAATAAATGCTTGTTGACCAAGTAGACTCTGAGGCAGTATATTTCTTCACTCAGATCAGGTACTTATACCTCCACAAAGTATTCTGCTTCACAAGATTGTTGAGGCTCGAAAGAAATAACTTAAGAAAAGCACTTTGAACATTTTAAAGCATTATCTATTATCATCGGTTATTGCTATTCAAGGTGAAGGAAAAAACATTAAGAGAAAGCATGGAGGTGGGATGCAGGTAGAATATATTGGGAATAGCTAATAGTCTATTTTTGTGATAGCTAGAATAAATGTGAGGAGAAGTAGTAAGAAAAAGCTAGAAAAGTAGGCTGGGATTAATTGTGGAGAGCTTTGTATGCCAATCTCAAGATATAGATTTTATTTGTTAGTTGGTAGGAAAGCTTTGAAGATTTCTTATCAATAGGAGAAAAACAAGTATGTAAGGGGGTAAACGGAGGAGTAAAACCTCAGAAAGAATGAAGAAGGATAGATACGATTTATCAAGATAGTAGAGAAGTAATATATGAGGCTGGAAACAATCAGCTTTGATGGACTCTGCCAAATCTTTGTATAAATGCTTTCTATTTAGTGTCAGGTTTTGAACCAATTACAATTTTTGTAAACACAGAAGAGAGGGGTCACTTTTTGTTTTTTGCTTTTTGGAGGGGGGAAGGAAAGGCAATTGGGGTTAAGTGACTTGCCCAAGGTCACATGGCTAGTAAGTGTTAAGTGTCTGAGATCGAATTTGAACTCAGGTCTTCCTGACTCCAGGGCCAGTGTTCTATTAACTGCAACACCTAGCTGCCCCTAGAGAGGGATCATTTTAGAGAGTGTGCCAAATAGTGACTGTGTATCAATAGAGTCATATACTATAATAAGCAAAATACAGATGTGTGTAGTTACTTTAAAAGCTGAATACTTAAAATGTATGTGACAGTATTATATTAATGTTATTACTATTAAACTATTATTAATAATATTAATATTTGGAATAAGATGCTAACAAAACTCTAAGAACCAATTAAAGAATCAGTGAAATTCATCATGGGTAGGACAAAATATTAACCTACTTAATGTATGTTCCCAAGTCTAGTTCTATCTTAAATCTTACTAAAATCATTTTATCTGCTTACGAAAATGAGAAAAATATATTAAAGGAAAGTCTATGGTACATATATTGAATAATGAGGGAAAATATGAGGGAGTAAAATAAAAAAGTCAAAATAAAAAGAAATATTTTTTTAGTTAGATTAATAAATAGTCTATTTCACAACTTTAAAAGAATTTTTCTTTTAGGGAGTTCACATTCCCAGTAAATTTGCTTACTACTTTTGTTAACTATTTTATCCATCTATGATAAAGCAACAACAGGATAAAAGACTATAACCAGAAATACCTGAGGTAAAAATTCTCTTGCTAGGGCTAATGCCTTTCTGTAGGCAGCATCTCCTGCTTCATTTTGTTCTAAAACATGGCTGATCAATCCTATTGATTTTGCTTCCTGGCCGTCTAATACACGAGCAGAGAAGATCATTTCCTTTGCCAGAGCCATGCCAATGACACGAGGTAATCTTTGTGTTCCTCCTGTAACATGAACAAAAAAGAAAAATGCAAGCAAGGATTTAATACAAGTTTTTAAATGTAACATCAGAGAGTTCCAAGTTTCAATATAAAATTTTCATTGATATTTTTTTGTTTCTAGCTCTTCTTTATCTCCAAAATGTCCCTTCTATCTCTGCTACTAAGATAACTGTTCTTCCTCAAAAGGAATTATCTTTTAAAGAGAAAAAAAAGTTTTACAAAACTAATCAACACATGACACTTGAGGTTTCATAGAAATTCCATGCAAATTTCATAAATAAATAGATACATATTTTGTATCATTCCCATTTATTAGGCAACAGATTTGAAAGCATTTGAAAGGTAGCATTTACTGCTACCTTTGTTTTTCTTTTTTCCTTTTTTTTTTTTTTTGGAGGGCAACTGGGGTTAAGTGACTTGCCCAAGGTCACACAGCTAGTAAATGTTCAGTGTCTGAGGTCGGATTTGAACTCAGGTCCTCCTGACTCCAGGGCCAGTGCTCTACTCACTGCATCACCTAGCCGCCCCTACCTTTGTTTTTCTGGAATTATCTAAAACATCTTAATTGACATATGAATCTCCTGAATATAACGTTATTGATTCACCTTTCCAATCCATTCAGCTTCTCTCTTCAGTTTTATAGGTGATATTATTCTATTAACATAAATGACATGATTTATAAGTTTTTTTTTGTCACGTCTTATGATCACATTTTCTCTGTCTCAAAGAAGGGGAGGGGTACAAACATTTATTAAATATTAATTATTAAACATTTACATGAAAGGCATTGTGTCCAGTGCTTTATAAATATTATTTTACTTGATCCTCAAAACAACTCTATGAAGTGGATGCTATTATAATCCTCATTTTATAGCTGAGGAACTAGGCTAGAGATTTGTCCAGGGCCACAGAGCTAGTAAATGTTTGAGGGTGGATTTTTAACTCAGGCAATATTGATTCCAGGTCAGAGCTCTATCTACTGTGCCAACTAATTGTTCTGTTGTTCTTCTCTCTTCTCTCTCCCCACCCCCAAAATAAAGGTCATAAAGAAAGTGACAGGTATGAACACTATAACTAGAGGGATGTGTTTCTACTCCTTTGCCCTTCTTTTTTTCTAGGCAGGTCAGCTCTAAGATAGTGAGCTTTGCCTTTTCTTTTAAAATTTTCTTTATAATCAGTGAAAGTTTTTATGCTTATGATCACTTTCTATCCCATATACTTCATTTATTTTTAGGAATCTAAACAGAATGTTTAATGCAAGTAAAGTTCAACATGCCTCAACAACCTTCAGTTGAAGAAAGTTTTATTTCACTGAAACTTGGAGGAAAAAAAGCTTTCATAGAACTATAAATTTAATAAACAATTGGTAGAAGCATGCATATAATATGTTCTACATATTTATATATATTATATTCATTTTTATATACTGCACATAGATAATGTAAAATAATAAATAATACCAATACATCATTATATTCATTTATATATATTAATTTTAATATGTGTTTATATATGAATATAAGCTTATTTATTCACTTATATATGAATATAAAATGTATTGATAGGTACTCTCATAATTGTTGTACATACCCAACTTAATCTTTATGCTGAAAATCCAAGTAGAAGCTGAAGGTATATACTAAATTTTGTTTTGAAAGATAGTAGCATTTCAGAAAAATGATGCAGTGGGTGACATTTTAGAGTGGTATGTTAAGTAATTAAAAATGATCATTAAAATCTAGTTGGCTGGGGTAGAGCTAAGATAGCAGAGCGTACAGTAGAAGCCCTCCAAAACAACTATTCCATAGGGATATAGAAAATGTACCAGAAGAAATTCTGATTAGGAAAAAAAATATATCTTAGTCATATTTCTAGCTCAGGTCAGTACAAAGAGACAGAGTAGTCTGTGGACACCAGAAGTGTGACCATGTAGAGAGTTTCAGGACATAGCTACTGAAAGAGGACTGAGATTTTGCATCAGGGCAAGGTGAGGTCCCACAGGGGCCCTGACCTTGAGAAGGATGTAGGAATGGGTGTCATATGGCAAGTCTGTCATTCACTACACAAATCTGGCTCATGAGCAGACTAAAGATGGGTCTTGTTCATTGAGGTGGCACTCCAGGATAAGGAGTGGTTGCAAGCTACTACTAAGCTAGAATAAGTTCAAAAGCAAACAATGGCTGTGTAGCTTTGAGTCTAGGAGTTCAGCAGGTTCTCAGTTATAGCTTTCAGTCTAGTATGAAGCCTGCAAGGGAATACTCAGGAAAGGAATTCCAGACCAAAGGGGAGCAGGAGCCTTTATCACTTTGAAAATGTAGAATTTTCCAACTGGCTGAGAGTGGTTAAATCCAGCATTAGATTACTGGAACTTCCAACTAGGGCAAGGCAACAGGAGCATTATGCAGACCCAAACACAAGTCAAGAAGTTGCAGAGTTCAGAACAGGAAAGCAGGGACTAGACTTTTCCCTGGATCAGAACACTATGTAGAGCACTGAAATCTGGGAGGTCACAACCTGAGCTGTCTTTGAGATCCTGAGATAATGCAACACTTAATATGCCAAGAAAGCAGGAAAAGGATGTAAGGACAATTCAGCTTAGACATTCTCTCTAGAAGTATATAAAGCCCAGCCCTAAAATAAAGGCCAAGGAAGAACAAGAAAGCAAATAAATAAATAAATAAAAATTCCACCACACAAAGCTATTATGGTGACATGGACACTCAAGACACAAACCAAGAAGAAATTATAACTCTAAAACAAACCAAAGCCTCTATAAGCAAAGTCTCAAAGAAAAGCACAGCTCAGATACAAGAACGACTGGAATTCCTGGGCCAAGGAAGCATGAGGTTTTTTTCATAAGTTAAAAACCAAATGAGAGTGGTAGAGGGGAAAATGGAAAAAAAAATGAGAGCTATGGACAAAAGATCTAGAAAGATTAACAACTTGGAATAAGAGGTAAAAAGTTTTAATGAAGCAAGTCTCCCTACAAACCAAAACATACTAAACTGAAGATAATAACTCTATGAGAGAACAAGAAATACGAAAACAAAATCAAACTGAAGAAATAGAAGAAAATGTAAGGTATTCCACAGGAAAAATAATAGATCTGGAAAACAGGTCAGTGGGGAGATAATATAAGAATCACTGGACTACCTGAAAGCTACAGACCAAAAAAGAGTCTAGACATCATATTTCAAGAAATCCTCAAAAGAAACTGCTCAGATGTTTTATAATCAGAGGACAAAGTAGAAATACAGAGTATACTGGTTGTCTCCTAAAAGAAAACCCCAAAATGAAACACCCTAGTATCAAGAGCTCCCAGGTCAAAGAAAAATACCACAAAATGTCAGAAAGAGGGGGAGGAGCCAAGATGGCAGAGAAGAAGCACAAACTTGGTGTGGGCTCTCCTCCAATCACTTCTAATACATGTAAAAATGACTCTAAACACACTTTAGAGCTACAGAACCCACAAAGAGACAAAGAGAAACAAAGCTCCAGCTGAAAGAAGCCTGGCAGGCTGACAGGAAGTATCTATCACACCAGACTGGGAGCTGAACACAGCCCCACAGTGAGCCATGTGGTTTCTAGCCCCTGGGTGGCCCTGACCAGCAGCAGGCTCGTAGCAGACTTCAGGAGAGAAATATCAGCAGCTGTGGCAGTTTCTAGAATTATCAACTCATAGATGGCAAAAAGAAAGTAAAAGGTCAGTGCGAAACTTTATGGGAACAGAGGGACCAAGAGTGGGGCCAGCCCCCGCCCCCTGGGGTGAGCAGCATGGCAGCATGGCCATTGCTTGGCTATCTCAGGAGCTTCTTGCCTATAGATTGCAGGGGGACCAAGGGACCATCCAGAGGGTAATCACTCTTGCTTTAACCTGCTTGGCTCTGGATCATGGTCTTGGGTGGAGGTCCTGGAGTGTGTGACCAGTGAGCCAGAGCTTGTGGTGTCTGGAGATCCAGCAGCTGCAAAAATCCCATTTGGGGTTTTGGGACAAAGCTCTTTCCATTCTGGAAACAGAGTTCTACCGTGGCAAAGAGCTCAAAAGTCAAGTAATTGGCTGGCAAGATGAGCAAGCAGAGGAAGCACAAACAGACCACAGAATCCTTTTCTGGGGTGGAGCGGGAAAAAGACAGCAAAGTCAGAACTCCTGCATCAAAAGCCTCCAAGAAAAAATATGAACTAGACCATGGAGGAGCTCAAGCAGGATTTTGAAAATCAAGTAAGAGAAGTAGAGGAAAAATTAGGAAGAGAAATGAGAATGATGCAAGAAAAGCATGACAAACAAGTCAAGAGCAACTGAAGAAAATAACACCTTAAAAAAAATAGACTAACTCAAATGGGAAAAGAAGCTCAAAAAGCCAGTGAGTATGGGCTGCTAGGTGGCCCAGTGAATAGAGCACCTGCCCTGGAGTCAGGAGGACCTGAGTTCAAGTCCATCCTCAGACACCTGACACACTTACTAGTCATGTGACTTTGGGCAAGTCATTTAAACCCAATTGCTCTCCAAAAAGAAAAAAAAAAGCCAGTGAGGAGAATGCCTTAAAAAATTCAATCTGCCAGAGGTAAAAGGAATTTCAAAAACTCCCTGAAGAGAATAACTCCTTCAAAATAAGATTGGAGCAATTGGGAGCCAACGACTTTATAAAAAATTGAGATACTATAAAACATATCCAAACAAATGAAAAAATAGAAGGCAATGTGAAATATCTCACTGGAAAAACCACTGACCTGGAAAGGTATATTTAGGAGAAATAATTTAAAAATTATTGGACTAACTGAAAGCAATAATTTAAAAAAAAAGAGCCTAGACACCATCTTGCAAGAAATTATCAAGCAAAATTGCCCTGATATTCTAGAACTGGAGGGCAAACCAGAAATTAAAGAATTCACCCATCACCTCTTGAAAAAGATCCCAAAAAGAAAACTCCTAGGAATATCATAGCCAAATTCCAGAGTTCCCAGGTCAAGGAGAAAATACTGGAAGCAGTCAGAAAGAAACAATTTGAGTACTGTGGAAACACAATCAGGATAACACAAGACCTAGCAGCTTCTACACTGATGGCTTGGAATATTATATTCCGGACTTCAAAGGAGCTAGGACAAAAACCAACAATCACCTACCCAGCAAAACTGAGTATAATGCTATAGGGGAAAATATGGTCATTCGATGGAATAGAGGACTTTCAAGTATTCTTGATGAAAAAACCCAGAACTGAAGAGAAAGTTTGACTTTCAAATACAAGAAGCATGAGAAGGTAAACAGGAACAAGAAATCATAAGGAATTTATTAAAGCTGAACTATTTACATTCCTACATGGAAAAAAAATTATAATTGTAACTCATAAGACTATTCTCAGTATGAGGGTAGTTGAAGGAAATATATGTATACATATATATGTATAGGAGGGTACATGTGTATATAAATGTATATGTGAGTGTGGGCATATGTATGTTCATGTATACATAGAGAGCACAGGATGAGTTTAATATGAAGAGATGATAAATTAAAAATAAAATTAAGAGGTGAGAGAGGAATTTATTGGGACAAGGAGACAAGAGGAGATAGATTAGGGTAAATTATCTCATATAAAACAGGCAAGAGAAAACTGTTACAATGGAGGGGAAGAACAGGAAGGTGAAAGGGAATGGAACAACCTTATTCTCATTGAATTTGGCTTAAGGAGGGAATAACATACACACGCAATTGAGTATCTTACTCTATAGGAAAATGGGGGGGTAGGGAATACAAGAGGGGATGATAGAAGGAAGGGCAGATTGGGGTAGTTGGAAGCAAACATTTTTGAAGAGGGATAGGGTCAAAGGAGAAAATGTAATAAGTGGGGGGTGGGATAGGATGGAAGGAAATATAGTTGGTCTTTCACAATATGACAACTATGGAAATGATTTGGGTAACTGCACATGTACAACCTATATTGAATTGATTTTCTTCACAGTGGAGGTGGGTGAGGAGGGAGGAAGGGAAAAAATCCAGAACTCAAAGTTTTAAAAACAAATGTTTAAAAAAATGTTTTGGTTTTTTTTTTTTTTTTACATGCAACTGGGAAATAAGATGTACAGCCACTGGGGTATAGACGTCCATCTTGCCCTCTAGAAAGTTAGGGGGGTGATGGGGGAGGATGTATGGGAGAACAGATGGGGGGAAGGGATATTCAGTGGGCTTACTCTTTTGGGGTGGGTGGTAGGGAACGATGGGAAGAAAAATTGTAGCTCAAAATCTTGTGGAAATGAATGTTGAGAACTAAAAATAAATAAACAAAAATTAAAAATTAAAACAAAAAGTCAGAAATATTTCAAGTACTGAAGAGGCACAGTGAGGATCATACAAGCTTCAGTTGACACCAGATCAGATTAGAGAATTTGGAAAAGGATATTCCAGGAAGCAAAAGATATAGGCTTACAATAAAAGTAACTTATACAGCAAAACAGTATGGGGGAAATAGAGGACTGAAATAGAGTACTCCCATGCATTCCTGATAAACAGATCAGGGTTGAATAATGATTTTTTCTTGTTTTATAAGGCGGCAATAAGGAAAAACTAAACTAAATTAAACAAAACAAACAAACAACCGCTGTTTGATTGTTGTCCTTTGCTCTCAAAGAGGACCAAAATAACATCATTATGTTGGAATCAAGGTACAGTGTGTCGGATTGTACAGGTTGGGCACAAATAATCCACACCTGGAGTGGAGATGTCTAAATCTGCACATCTCATGTTTCTTTTGAGCTACTGCATTTCCAATTTGCTCAGAGAGCATAATGCTTTCTTTGATGCGGGCATGCCTTTCTGGGAGGGCTTTTGCCAGTGTCTCCCATGTCACACAATCGATTCCAAAAATTTTCTGAGAGACCTTGAGAGTGTCCTTGGATTACTTCTGAACTCTGTGTGAGTGCCTGCCTTTTATTTGTTCTCCATAAAATAGTCTTTAAGGCAAATATACTTTTGACCATCAAACAACATGGCCAGCCCACTGGAGATGGGTTCTTTGTGGAAGGGTTTGAATGCCAGGCAGTTCAGCTCAAGAAAGGACCTTGATATCTGGTAACTTATCTTGCAGATAATATTCAGAATCTTCCTAAGAAAATTCAAATGGAAGTAATTCAGTTTCCTGACATGGCTGTTATATTGTCCAGGTTTCATAGGCATGCAACAATGAGCTCAGCACAATGGTTCTGTAGAGCTTTAGTTTGGTAGGCAGCCTGCCTCTTCTCTCCTACATTTTTCTTTGGATCCTCTCAAACAACAAGCTAGCTCTGGCAATATATGTATCAATCTCTCCATCTATGTGTACATTCTTAGAAAGCAGGCTGCCAGGGTAAATGAATGTATCCATGGCATTCCACATTTCTCCATTTGCAGTAACCATTGATTGGTTTCATGTACTGGATGGTGAGGACCTGTGTTTTCTAGGTCTCAGCTGTTAGGTCAAAATTAGCACAAGCAACAGAGTTGCCTCTCAGTCTTAGAGGATGCACTGAGTGCATAAGATCTGTAAACAAAAATCACACACCGACTCTCCCTGCACCATTCTTCCAAGTCTCCAAGGTTTGAAAAGCTGAGTCAACCATGACTCATTACCACATATATCCAGTGAGCTGCCATGTTTTATCAGTCCTATTATTAGCAAGTCACTGAACCACTCTGACACCTGACTTCCTCATCTGAAAAATGGGTATTAACCAAGCAACATCATAACATGATTCTGGTGATATCAGCTTGAGTTAGGCTATAGGTTATTAATAGCATTACTGTGAAATAAAGTTGCGGCAATGCTATCTGTGTTTAATTTTGAAAGCATGAGTAATGTGTAGAACTTTTTTTAAATCCCAATTTTGTTTTTAATAAATGCTAAGACAAATAAATGTTTTGTTAAAAGGCTCCAGAGCATAACTGTTTTTTGGTGGTGGTAAGGGACTTGTTT
The DNA here is from genome assembly GCA_011680675.1 of Gymnobelideus leadbeateri. NCBI lineage: Eukaryota > Metazoa > Chordata > Mammalia > Diprotodontia > Petauridae > Gymnobelideus > Gymnobelideus leadbeateri. The sequence continues at coordinate 27,274 of WOXC01002392.1, read as the reverse complement.
GTGGTTACAAAGATGTAATCAGAATGGAGGGCTCTTGATTCCAAGTGGTATTTTTATGGAACAAATTAATTATATTGATCAGAATTGTGGTAAATACACAAAGAAATTGTGAATTCTATACAAATAAAGGATTTAATAATAATAAGAAAGTAATTACATTTATTATAAGAAGAGAAAAAGGAGACGTAACACTAGAAAAATATTATTATATGCTACCATCAAAGGAAATAAAGCTATTACTATTCACAATTCAAAAACTTTGTTTAGATGTAATAGTGAAGCAAAAATAGTGCAAAGAAACGATAATGTTTTACTTAGAAAACATCTTGAAGTTACAGATTAATGCTTGTGGTAACGGACTGACTATGGCTATGTCTAATAATAAAAACAGCTCATATTTCAAGTGTTATCTGCATGTCAAAGGTGAGAAACAGTGTCTTTGAGAAATTAAGTGATTTTTCCATGTTCACAGAGCTAATCAGTGGTAGGTAGAGTTTGAATTCAAAACTATATATTATTATAATTATGAAGCTTTTCAAACATTCGTGTCTTTCATGCCATGCCTTGTCCCATCCCATCTTCCAAAATAAATCTGAGGAACTTTCAGTTTTTACTCATTTTTCAGATTTTTGGCAATGTATTCAATTCCTAAAAAATGTAGAACATTAGTTAAGGTTCTGAAGGAGATTTTTTTTTAAAACAAATGCTTTATTAACTTCTGTTTTACATCATTCATTTCCACCAGATTTTGAGTTACAATCATTTCCCCCCCATTATTCCCCTACCCAAATTCCCAGAATAGCAGTCCCACAAGATATCGCTTCCTCCAATTTGCTCTCTCCCCTATCTTCTCCCATACCCCCATCGACTTTTCCATTAGAGGAGGGTGAGTCTTTGTGTGCCAATGCCTGCACATCTTATCTCACAATTACAAGCAAAAGAGTATTAATAATAGTATTTATATATATTTGAAACATTTAATCTTAAGACCTCGAATTTCAGATCCATTTCCTTCCTCCCTTGTCACCCATTCCCTCTGGGGAGATAGGTAATTCAGTATATGTTGTACATGTCTAGCTATGCAAAACATTATCTGTAGATATATTGTACAAGGCTGCTTATAATTCCCTCCCACTCATCCCACCCCCACCTGGTCCATTCCCTGCATGATCCTGTCCCTCTTCTATAGTGGGTACTTCCAACCTCCCCTCCCCCCAAGGATGCCCCCCCCCCATCAATCATCCCTCCTCTCATCCCCCTTCCCCCTGTTCTGCTGCAGGTTGAGATATCCCATTTAGTATGTATGTCATTCTCTTCCTGAACCAAATTCAATGAGAATGTGGATTTGCCTTTTTTTCCCCTTCCTATTCTCCCCCTCCCTTGCAACCACTTCCCCTTGCTTCTTCTACATGAGATAGTTTACCCTACCCTGTCTTTCCCCATCTCCTCTTGCCACTTTCCTCTCTCACCTCATAATTTCATCCCTTGAGTATTCTCCCTTCCCAACAAATTCAACCTATGCCCTCTATCCATGTACACACACATTACATATGTATTCATATGACCACACATCCTTGTTCCATTATTTTCATAGTGAGAAAGATATCATCAGTCACAGTTATTGTTTTTCCATATAGGAGTGTAAATAGTTCAACTTTGATAAGTTCCTTTTGATTTCTTTTCCCTGATTACCTTCTCAGGCATTTCTTGCTTCTTGTGTCTGGATGTCAAATTTTCTATTCAATTCTGGTTTTTTCCTCAAGAATGCTTGAAAGTCCTCTATTCCACTGAATGACCATATTTTCCCCTGAAACAAAATACTCAGTTTTGCTGGGTAGGTGACCCTTGGGTTCATTCTCAGTTCTTTTGCCCTCTGGAATATCATATTCCATGCCCTTCGATCCCTCAGTGTAGAAGCTGCCAGGTCCTGGGCTATTCTGATTGTGTTTCCACAATATTGAAATTGTTTCTTCCTGGCTGCTTGTAGTATTTTCTCCTTGATCTGGGGATTCTGGAACCTGGCTATAATATTCCTGGGAGTTTTCTTTTTGGGATCTTTTTCAGGAGGTGATCTGTGGATTCTTTCAACCTCTATTTTGCCCTCTGGATCTAAAACATCACGGCAGTTTTCCTTGAGAATTTCTTGAAGGGTGATTTCTAGGTTCTTTCTTTGATCATGGCTTTCAGGTAGTCCAATAATTTTTAAATTGTCTCTCCTGGATCTATTTTCCAGGTCAGTGGTTTTTCCCATGAGATATTTCACATTGCCTTCTAATCTTTCATTTGTTTGGATCTGCTTAACAGCATCTTGATTTCTCATAAAGTCATTAGCTTCCATTTGCTCCAGTCTAACTCTGAAGGAATGAATCTCCTCAGTGAACTTTTGAGATTCTTTTTCCATCTGGCAAATTCGACTTTTTAAGGCATTCTTCTCCTCATTGCCCTTTTGGGCCTCCTTTGCCATTTGAGTTAGTCTATTTTTTAAGGTGTTGTTTTCCTCAGTCAGGCTGTTGACCCTCATTTCATACTTTTCCTGCATCCTTCTCATTTCTCTTTCCAATTTTTCCTCCACTTCTCTTATTTGATTTTAAAGTCCTTCTTAAGGTCCTCTATGGCCTGCAACCCGCTCATGTTTTCCCCTGGGGCTTTTGGAGCAGGACTTCTGACCTCACAGTCCTTTTCCCGCTCTATGCCCCCAAAATAGGAGTCTAGGGTTGCATTTTTCTGTTTCCTTTGCCTTGGCATGTTGCCACTTAATTGCTTGACTTTTGGGCTTATTGCCACACTATGGCTTTAAGGCCAGATAGAGGAATTTTCATCCCGAACGTGTGGGGGGCAACTTCCGTTTCTGGCAAGCTGTAAACGCACCCACCACTTCCACCCTAGATCACAATCCAGATCCAGGGAGGTTAAAGCAAGAGCGATTGCCCCCCAAGACTGATCGCTGGATCTCCCTACAATTAATTGCAGGCTGGGAGCTGGTGCTGCCTCTGAAAACTACCAAATGGAGTGTCTCCTCAGAGGCTTCTAGCCCCCAGGGGAGGGAGCCGACGCATTTCCCCAAATACAGGTCCCAAAGTCCATAGGACAGTAACCTCTTACTTTGTCCTAGGCATGTCTATGTTGATAATTCTGTAGTCACCAGGGCTGCTGGTGTTCTGGGGTTCCTCCAGCTGGCTGCTGGCCCTGCGGCTAAAACCTCTGCTCAGGAGGACCTGGGTTCCGCTTGGCTCCGCTTCCTGCGCTCTGCGCTTTGTGTGCTGCCGGCTCCCAGACTGCTGTGCTGGTCCTTCCTGCAGGGCTGCTGGGCTGTCCTCAGTGGGAGGTTAGCTTCTCTGTGTCGTTCTGTGGGTACTGGGGCTCCAGAAGTTGTTCAGAGTCCCCTTTTACATAGTTTGGGGGGAATCTGGGGGCAGAGTGGCTTGGATGAGCTGTTTCTACTCCGCCATCTTGGCTCCGCCCCCTTGGCTCCGCCCCCCCAGGAGATTATTTTTTGATCTCTAGATAGACCTGTGATTTCATTAGTGCAGTGAAGAAACCCACCATAGCAATTCAGATCACAAACTGCTCTACAATTCGTATAACTAGAGCGTTGCATTGGTCAATGAGAGGTTAAGGGATGATAAGTCAGGGTTACATTATGTGAGAATGTGTCCAAGGCAGCATTTGTCCCTAGGTCTCTCTTCCTTATAGCAAACTGCCTACGTTTAAAAAAAAAAAAACGTAACATGAGAGAGTAAAAAGTTTTAATTTGGTTACATGCTATATATCCTTGAGGATACATATGCTCTGATTCCTGATCAGGGGAAGGGAGTAAGCACTGATTAAGTGCCTTAGACACTTTCTTTATAAATATTATCTCATTTGATCCTCACAATAACCTTGTAAGGTAGGTGCTGTTTATTATCCCCATTTTACAGATGAGTAAACTAAGGCTGAGATTAAGTAACTTACCCAGCGTCACACAGCTAGTAAGTACCTGAGGTTAATTCTGGACTCAAGTCTTCCTGATAACAGGCCCAGTGCCAGGCCCATCTAGCTGCCTAACAGATCAAGTGAGCTGGTTGAGGAATATTAGGGAAGGATCTTAAAACTGATCCATAGTATAAGGATAATTCAGTCTTTAGTATAAGAAGGAAATCAGGAATCAGTCTCAAATATGAGTAGGAGCCTGGCTAGCTGTATATAGGCAGGAGGTCATAGACCTATCCCACACTTCTTTTATAGAATTTATTGAATGATTCTCTGCATTATCATCATCTAAATTCCTCATCTCTTAATGTGGAAAGTGGGTACAGAATACACAGAAAATGCACTGGCTTCCAAATGTCTTCTAAAGATACCTATTTCACCTCCATGTTTATATCACATTTTAGATGGGTGGCTGAAAATTCAGGAATGAATTTTCCTGAATGAAATACGAAGCTACACAGTTCAGGATTACAGGACTATATGCTTACCATCAATCTCTAACCATAAGTCAAGTTGAATAGACAGAAACATCACCTCAGTATGATAAGCAGTAGGCATATTTTTTTTTCTACCTAGTAGAACTTGGATTTTCTATTTTTCTAGTTTCCTCCTCTTTTAGAGGCTAGTTAGGGTGGTTAATGGAGGGAGTACTGGCTCTGGAAAAAGGAATACCTGAATTGAAATTCAGCATAATAGTTCCTATCTGACCAGGTTGTCTGTGAAGATAAAATAAGATAATATTTGTAAAGAATACCATCTGGCATATAGCAGGGACTTATTAAATGCTTGCTCCTTTCTTCTTCCCATTATTCTTTGTTCTCCTCTCAGGTTAGTCTGGGAATTTGTTCAGTCATACAACAAACATTGATTAAGGACTACCTAGGTGACAAGTAAAACACTCAGGTTTTTTAATGCTTCAAGTAAAGATATTGCATCAACAAATATAACAAATAAGTAAATAAATACAATCCTAATCACAACCTTTGGAGAGAGATCAGGTCAAAGCTGGCACCAGGAAAGGCTGGAGATTTGAGAGTAGTGGAGCTGAGCTAGCATTGACAATTCCTTATTGATCCATGATGACAGAAGTTTTGGGGGAAATAAAAATGTGTTAAAAATAATTCAACCACAAAAGGATCTAAACTAAGACTCAGATGGTATCACCTATATATCTCAAGTCAATACTTCAATTTGAAGGCACCAGGTATTGAAGGACAGTAGGTAGGAAGTTGCCAGAAGCAGAAAAGTTGTGGCACAGACAGGCAAAGGGAAAAGGCTCCAGGAGGACAATCAGAGCAGCCATGGAAACACATACGAATGACTAAAACAGAAGTCAGGAACTTCCCAGAAGCTAAAGGTTCCTTGTGAGGTCCAGGCTCCCATGGTGCTATGAATATAAATTGTCAAGGATTCCTTCTTCCTTGCCCATCTACTTGTGAACAATGCCTGCAATATCCTCAACCTCACTGCCACTTTGAGTTCTTGCCTATACTACTCAGTCCCAGTTCACTTTTGCTTGATCTGAAGCCATTTAGAAGCATCTGTCTGTCTGGTATTTTTCTATTTGGGGAAAGAGACAGCAGTTACTGTTATATGCTTCCTTTCTCTCTCCTACAAAAACATAATTTTTGCCTCAGTTTATTTTCCCATCCTCACATATTCTCTTTCGTCTTTTCTTATATTTTCCTATCTACACAAACAGCCCATCATAATGAACAATATAATCTGATCACCCCCTTGCTCATAAGCCTTCAGTGGTTACCCATAACTTAAAAAATAAAGTCCAATTTCTAGTGCTTAATATTCAGTGTTGTGGTAGAAGCAATAGCCTACCTGGTCCACCTGCCTTCATCCCTACCTTCACCTTCCAAAGCTTAGACTGTTGGCAGTTTACTTCCTTATATCCTGGGTATAAAGAAGTCAAGAGGAGCTTCAGGTACTTTCTCTCTTGAAGGTAGATCACAATGGGCAACTCAGGAAAGATTGGTGTTCATGCATCTGGTGGTATGTTGCTGATGTATCTAGAGATAGTTGTTGCTTGCTTTAACCATCCTTCCTTCCCCCTCAAGATTTGAGGAGGAGAAAAGAATATGCATTTATAGAGCACCTACTATGTGCCAGGCACCGGGCTAAGCCTTTTACAAATGCTATATTATTTTATCCTCACAACAACACTTTAAGGTAGTTACTATTAATATCCCTATATCAAGGTTGAGGAAAGTGAGGTAAACAAAGGCTAAGTGATCTGGCCAGCTAAGATGTGGGTTCACATAATTGCTCAGGGGCAAAATCTGGACTCAGTTCTTTCTGCCTCCAGACCCACCACTCTATCCACTGTGATACCTACCTGCCTCAATTAGATTAGAGAGTAAGCTATCTGTGGCCACTCTGTCATGGAGACAGTGTCCTTAATTGTATCTTGAAGATAATTATGGTAAACTGTCTTTAAAGTCCTTAAGCTATATTGGGGCTTTCTAGATTGGTAATTTAAGCCTCTTCCAAGTTACTAAGGAATTTCTTCAGAATTCAGTATACCTTCAAAGTAGTTAGGAGGGATTAAATTTGGGGGGGATTGAGAAAGATTGTTCTACGCAGGAGAAATAGAAGAATTTAAAACTAGTAGAGCTTTGGCCTGGTTAGGACTGGATGCTTTTTTATTGCTAACAGGTATCATCAACCAACTGCCACAGGGGAATTCTCCTGAAAAAAGGTCCTTCCCAGTTTTAACTGAGGTATATTTGTTAAAAAAAATTTGGTTTTCAATAAGTTTTTTGGAAATGAAAATGTTACTGAAACAGCAGTCTTCAGTCCTATATGTGAACATAGCCAACCAATGAGGGCTTTCAACAGTGAGAGAATGCAAAACAGAACAAATTCTTTAATTTTTATTTTTTGCTTTGAATTTGAGAGTCCAACTAGAACTTTGCCAAATACACGTGTGTGTGTGTGTGTGTGTGTGTGTGTGTGTGAGTATGTATTCGTGTGTGCATGCTGTGGATGTGAGATTCTTTTGTACAAACAAGTGGGGAATGCACTTGAAAAGAAAATGCTAAATCATTAAGAGGCATGAAGAGACCTTGCTAGAACTGGGGAGTGTACCCCCCCCCCCATTTAGCTACCTGAGGACTGGTGGAGGTGACAATCTGCTTTAAAAGTTTTTATTCTTACCCCTTATGGTAAGAGCAATGTCTTAATCCTTTCCCCATGCAGGTTAGGCTAGTTTTTCCTTAAAATGTACTGAAATATTTCTTGAAATTTGCTTGGTCCTGGGCATTAAGGGTTCAGCCTACTGATATCACTTCCTCATCACCTGAGTACAAAGTAGGCATAAGGGTTAGGATTAAAGGAGTTTGGCTTGTGGATTGTGAGTTTTGCATTGATGAAAAAAATTCAAGGGGCTTTCAACGCTTATTTTTGTTAAATATTTTTCCCCTGCTATGATGAAGTCAATCTTTTCTTTGCATGTTGTATATGTAGAATTGGGGAGAATGAGGAGTTGAAGATATAATGTCAAAGATATGAATCTGGGTGATTGGAAAGATGGTAATGCCAACAACAGAAATAAAGTTTGGAGGAGAGGAGAATTAAGGAGAAAAAATAATGAATTTTGTTTTGGATATGTTGAGTTTAAGTTGTCTCTAAGATATATACTATCAAATGCCCAAAAGGCAATTAGTCATGTGGGACTGAAGCTCTGGTGAGAGACAGATTGAATATACAAAACTGGGCATCATCAGAATAGCGACAATAGTTAAAAACATGGGAGCTTTTGAGACTACCAAGGGAGAGAGAACAGAGGAAGAAGAGGGTCTAAAACAGAACCCTGAGGAACATTTATGTGTGTAAGGGACCATGATATGTAGCCAACAGTGGAACCTAAGTCAGGTAAGAGGTGAATGAGGAGAAAGTAATGTCACAAAAATCCAGAGAGAAGAATATTCAGGAGGATAAAATGGTCACATGCCAAGTGAAGCAGGTAGATCAAGAAGGTTTAGATCAGAGAAATGGCAATCAGATTTGATAATTAAGAGACTCCTGATAATTTTAGAGAAAGTAATTTCAGTTGAGTGATGAAGGTGCAAGTGGTTGAGTAAAAGGTTAGGAGAGGAAGTGATGCCAGTGAGTGTAGACAGTTTATTCAAGAAGTATGGCTGAGAAAAGGACAGAGAAAGGATAAAAGCTGGAGGGGGATGGTAGAGTCTAGTGAATGATTTTTAAAGGTAAGACTAGGGCATGTTTGAGGGTAAAAGGGAAGGATCCCGTGGAAAGGTAAAGGTTAGAGATTCAAGGGAGAGGAGGAGGGTTGACTGTGGATGTAATCTGGTGGAGAACTGCTGGAAGAGTATGAAACCAATAGCACATAGAAGAGTCAGCCTTGATAATGAAAAAAGCCACCTCTTTGTCAGATACTAGGGGAGAGAAGGGAAGAGTAAGAGATGATTGCAAACGGTTCTGAGATGAAGAAAATGGGAGGAGAGGAAACTAACACAAAAATCTCAATTTTTTTTCAGTAAAGTAGGAGGGAAGGTTATCAGCTGGGGCAGGGAAGAGTAAAGTGTGGGAGTGTTGAGGAAGGAAGAACAGGTTTGGAATAGCTTCTGTGGGAAATGAAATAAGGAACCAATTAGGCAGGAACAGAAAGGTTGTCTTGCTACAGGGAGGACCTAGTTGTGAGGCTGGATAACAAGGATTTGTAATGTACCTAGTCAGCATGGTTGTGGTACTTTCTTCAGCTGTGTGCAGCAATTCACTGAACAGGAGCAGAGAATAGTAGGTGGTAAGAGTAATCTAGGACTGAGGTGTGGCAAGAGAAAAACATTGATAGGATAAGGGATTAAAAAAACCACAGGAAATGTAGTTACAATGGTTAACCTACTGGGTTTGATACTGGAGAGGGAAGAAAGTGATTTCACAGCAGGGTTAATAGTCTTAATCCTGATGAAAGCAAAAAAGTTTTAGGTGGATGAAATACAGGGAAAGATGGAATTTTGGAGGTTATGATCAAATATGGGAATGTCAGAGTTTCTAATTAGGTAAGTGGAATATTTATATTCTACCATAAAATATACAAAGACTAGTAGTTTTGCTTCTTCATTGCCTATTCTTTTCAATTTCTTTTTCTTCTCTTCCAGCTAGAATTTGTAGAACAACACTGAATAATAGTGGTGATAATGGGCCTCGTTGCTTCACCCCTCATCCTATGAGGAAGACTTCTAGGTTATCCACAGACAATGATCACTAATTATTTTAGACAGATACTATATATCATTTTAAGGAAAGCTCCATTTGTTCCCATGATTTCTAGTATTTTAAATAGGAATGTGTTCTATTTACTCAAAGGCCTTTTCTTCATCTATTAAGATAATCATATGATTTTTGTTGTTTTACTGATATGGTCAATTATGCTGACAATATTCCTAATAGTGAACCTGTCCTAGATTCTTGATATATAAATCACACCAGATCATAGCATATGATCTTTATAATATATTTCTGTAATATCCTTGATAGCATAGTTAATTTTTTGCATCAATATTCACTAAGGAAGTGGGTCTAGAGTTTTCTTCCTCTATTTTTACTTTTCCCTATTTAGGTATCAGTACCATATATGTGTCCTAAAGAGAACTTGGTAGGATTCATTCTTTGCCCATTTTCCAAGTTATATATTAGAAACAATTGTTCTTTAAAAGTCTGGTAGAATTCCGTATTAAATCTATCTGATCCTGGGGCTTTTTTCCTAAGGAGCTCCTTTATGGCTTGTTCAATTTTTTTTTCTAAGATAGGATTATTTAAATATTCTATTTCCTATTCTTTCATTCTGGGTAGTTTATGTAAATATTCATCCATTTCACTTACATTGTTAGATTTGTTAGCATACAATTTGCCAAAATAGTTCCTAATAATTGCTTTAAATTCCTTTTCGATAGTGATGAATTCACCCTTTTCATATGTTATATTAGGAATTTGGCATTCTTACTTTTTTAAAAATAAATTAACCAATGATTTGTCTATTTTATAAGTTTTTTTCCATAAAATCAGCTCCTACTTTTATTTATTATTTGTTTAATGGTTTTCTTTCAATTTTTTAAATCTCTCCTTTGATTTTCAGGATTTCCAATTTGGTGTTTAATTAGCTATTTTATTCCTTTTTTATTTTTTTTTTAAGTTTCATGCCCAATGCATTGATCTCCTTTATCTATTTTTCTCCATGTTTTTTCTTTAATAAACCATTATAACATTTGCAAAAAGCAATTTCTTTTTTTCACAGACTCTGTTTATTCCCTCAGAATTTATTTTCCCATCTCACTGTCAAAGTTAAAATCTTTATCACTATATTAAATGACAATAGTGACAATAAATGTTCTTTCTTTACCCTGATCCTACTAGAAATGCCACTTCTATATTTCAGATGGAACTGGCTTTTTGTTTTAGACAGACATTTTTTACTTACTAAGGAAGGGTTCATTTGTTCTTATGTCTTAATATTTTAAGGTAAATGAATGTTATATTTTATCAAAAAGTGTTTTTAAATTTATTGGTAATATAATAAAATAAAAACCATATGATAATTTCAATAGATGCAAAAAAGGTCTTTGATAACATACAACACTTATTTATGTAAAGAAAACAAAAAATGGCAAAGGCACCAAATAGTTTTTTTTTTAAATATAACTTAAAGCATATAGTGGAAACTAGGAGCTGGTAGTAATGGAGCATTTGAGCTTTTCTACTAAATATAAATAAGACATAAAACAAGAATGCTTTCTCTTTCCCATTATTATATGACATGCTAAATATAACAATAAGAAAATAAATCAAATCAAGCATGAAAAAAGTATGAATAAAGAGGAGACTTATACTTTAGGAAGATCAGTTTGACAGCTGAGTGTATTGGATGTAGGCAGAAACAAAGAAGGACCAGCAGGCTACTGAACATGTCCAGGCTTGACATGAGTGAGGATGGGATTTGGGAGGATGGGGGGAGACTTGTGGAGGGGTATATGGACTGATATTGAAGGTGGGGTGGAGAGAGGACATGAGAAGACTTTTGGAGGACTGGATGAAGTGGGAGGTAGGAGGTAAGGAAGAGAAGACAAGGTAACAGTGATAGAGTAAAAAGAGAGGCTGATAAAACAGTGAGTAAAAATAAGATGGAGGGAAATTCACAAATAATATTTATAACTTTGAATGTGGAAAGGGATGTTTATAGCAGCTTTCTTTGTGGTGGCAAAGAACTGGAAACTGAGGGATCCCCATCAACAGGAGAATGGCTGAAGAAGTTGTAGTGTATGGTTATGATGGAATATTACTATGCTATAAGAAAGGATAAGCTCAGTGATTTTAGAAAGGCATGGAAATACTTAAACAAAATGGTGAGGAGCACAGTGAACAGAACCAAGAGAACACTGTATATAGTAAGAGCAATATTATTTTAAGAATAACTTAAGTTATAATAAGTAATTTTGACTTATAAGCCATAAATTAGAAATAAAGGGCATATGAAGAAAGATTTTATCTGTATCCAGAGAATAAAATAAATATGATAAATGATAAATAAAAGCACGTATAAAATAATTTTACTCACAGACACACACACACATGCAAACATACACATACTCTTCATGTCTAATGGCAGCCATCTCTGGCGGTGGGGGGTAGGAGAGGAAGGAAGAAAAAAAGGAACATCTCTTTTTTATCCTACTGTGTTATGGAAATACTTATTTTATTCCAGAAATTGAAAATAAAATAAATTTTTTAAAAAGAAAAGTTTTTAAAAGTATAGGAGGAGAAAAGGGGGTATAAATGAGATGCAGTGAATCACCAAGAATTTTTTTTAGTGAATTTTAAAATATTACAAATGAGAGTCACAATAAAATATTACAAATGAGAGAAGGAAAAAATAGAAAAGAAATGAGAACTATGATGGAGAGACTTGGAAAAAGAATTAATAGCACGACGCAAGATATACAAAATCTTACCTAACAAAGTTTCCCTAAAAAATAGACTATTCAAAACTGGAGTTAATGACTCCTTAAGACAACAAGAAATATCCAAATAAAGTTCAAAACTGTGGGAGCAGAAAGGAGAATAAAATATACAAGCTACTTCATAGGAAAAACAACTGACCTGGAAAACAAATGGAGGAAAGAGAATTTAAGAATCTGTGAACTATTTTGAAAGCCATTACCTAGAGCCTAGATATCATATCTCAAGAAATTATGAAAGAAAAGTGTCCAAATTTCTTACAACCACATGGCAGAGTAAGAACTGAAAGAGTCTATTAGTCAAATCATGACAGAAACCCCAAAATAAAAACTCCCAGGAACATTATGCCTAAAAACCCAAGCTTCCATGTCGAACAAAATGAACTTCAAATGACTATAGAAAGAAAGAATTCAAGCATTGAGGAACTAGTTAGTGAATAAACAATTACTAAGTGCCTAATATGTGCCAAGTCCAAAGAAAGGTAAAAGACATTCCTGGTTCTCAAGTAACTTACAATCTAATGGGGAAGAAAACATGCAAATAACAAAGTACAAATAAAATTTATAGAAAATAGAGTGTAAATAATTGACAGACGGGAGGCATTAGAATTAAGAGGGATTGGGAAAGTCTTCCTGCAGAAGATGACATTTTAGCTGGGACTTGAAGAAAGGCAGGAGATAGAGAGGAGGGACAGCATTTTAAGCATGGGAAACAGTGAAAATGCCTGGAACTTGGAGATGTAGTGTCTTTTTTTTGAGGAACAGCAAGGAAACAAGTGTCTCTGGATCACAGAATATGTGGGGATGTTTAAGGTGTAAGTGGAGGAGTTATGATGGGCTTTAAAAGCCAAGACAGATTGATCCAGATGATCCTGGAGTTTACTGAGCAGGGTGGTAACATGGTCAAGCCTGTACCTTGGAAAGATCACCTTGATATCACCTGAATGGAGGATGATCAAGATTTAGTAACAAATTTAAAACAAGTACTTGAGAAGGAGTGGAGAGAATAGAACATGATATTCCCAAGGGTAGAAAATAAAAGCTCACCAACAACAACTTACCCAGTAAAACTGAGTATAATTATATAGGGGAAAAATGGACTTTTAATGAAATACAGGACTTTCAATAATTCCTGATGAAGACTGGAGTTGAATGGATAATGAAATACAAACAAAGGAGTAAAGAGAAACATGAAAAAGGTACATAAAAGTGAGCAATCAGAAGAGTCTTTATAAGGATTAAGTAACTGACTTCTAATGGTAGGGAGGTAGTATATAAAGTATCTCCTGAGAACCATAATGTTAAAAGAATGACATTATAGAGGAGGTATAATATGATGCAGGTCTGAGATTAATTTTCCTTATATTGTAATGATATTAAAAAGAAGAAAGTGGAGGGAAGGGGCAAAATGAAGAGGATGACTTATTTCCTAATGATCAGGGGATATACAAGTAGAACTCCAGGCAAATAAAGGCAAGGTGAGGAAAGTGTCACCTGAACCTCACTTTGAACTACAAAAAGTGAAGTGAGAAGAACCACAACAATTCTTATCATAACACTGTAACAACTTTGAAAATTTTTAAAGAATACTGTGTGTGTTTATTGTAATGTTTTTTCTTTCAAACAATATATTGTACTCTGCATGCAATCAAATATATGTTATACAAATACCTTCACATTAAACATTAGTCAGGTTTTTAATTTTCAGGATTTTAACCAATGGAGTGAACAATGAGAAAAAGGAAATAAAACAAAAAAGAGAGAGAGAGAGAGAGAGAGAGAGAGAGAGAGAGAGAGAGAGAGAGTGCAAGTAGTTTGCTTCACTCTGCATTCAGACTGTGTAGTTCTTTCTCTGGATGTGGATATTTCTTTCCATCATGAGTCTTTTCTAGTTGACTTAACACATTGCTTTGCTCAGAGGAGCCCAGTCTATCAAAGTTAGTCATCACACATACGTTGTGTTTGTAATTGTGTACAAATTACTCCTGCTTCTGCTCTTCTCGCTCAACATCAGTTTATAGAAGTCTCTCCAGGTTCTTATGAAGTCCATCTGCTTCTCATTTCTTATAGCACAATAGTATTCCATCACATTCATATAACACAACTTGTTTACCCATTACCCCATTGCGGGGCATCCCCTTGATGTTCAATTCTTTACCACCACAAATAGAGCTGCTATAAAATATTTTTGTACATATGGGTCCTTTTCCCACTTCTATGGTCTCTTTGGAATACAGCCCTAGAAGTGGTATTGCTGGGTCAAAGGGTCTGCACTTCTTTATAGCCCTTTGGGCATAGTGCCAGATTGCTCTCCAGAATGGTTTGATCAGTTCACAACTCTACCAAGAATGCATTAGTTTTCCAAGTTTTCCACATCCTCTCCAGCATTTGTCATTTTCTTGTTTTGTCATCTTAGCCAATCTGACCTAATGTGGTACCTCAGAGAGATTTGGTACCTTGGAGTTGTTTTGATTTGAATTTCTCTAATCAATGGTAATTTAAAGCGTTTTTCATATGCTTATAAATATATTTAATTTCTTCCTGTGAAACTGCCCTGAGATCCTAAAGAGATCCCAAATTGAAAAGTCCGTTGTCGGCTAATTTCCAGAATTATCAGGTAAAGGATACTGTAAGAAGCTATATATATATATGAAGCCAGAAAGAAACAATTAAAATCAATTCAAATATCATGAAACTACAGTGAGGATCACACAGGATCTGGAAGTTTCTCCCTCGAAAGACTGGAGGAACTGGAATATGATTTTTTGCAAGGTAAAAGAGCTTGGGTTACAACCAAGGATCCCCTATCCAGCGTAACTGAGAATAATCTTCCAGGCAAGGAGATGGTCACACAATGATATAACAGACTTCCAGATGTTCCTGAGTGAGAGCTCAATGGAAAATTCAACCTCTTATTACAAGACTCAAGAGAGACATAGGAAGTCAAATAGAGGGAAAAAAACACACAGACACTCACATATACATAACTTATTTAATAAGAGCAAACTGTTTACATCCCTATATGGGAAGCCGATACCTGTTAATATTGAGAATTCTATACTTAGGGTGACATCTAAAAGGGACAGAGAAAAATAGAGGGTGTGGGTATAAATTACACAACATGATGATAAAAACCTTATTAGGCTGCAAAGAGACTGCAATGGAAGAAGAGGAAAGAATGAAGCAGAAAAGGGTAAATTATGCCACACAAAGAGCCATAAAAACATTATAGTAGAGGGAAAGGAGGGAGGGAGATGAGAATTATATGAGATATTCCATCATTGGTTCTGGTGCAAGGAGAGAATAACATAATCAGTTAAGTATAGGACTCTATTAAGAGACATAAAACTTATCATAATAGAGGGGAAAAAAGGGAGGGAGAGGAGCATTGCATGAGATTTATTCTTGTCAATCCTGGTTCAAGGACGAAATAACATACTACATTAAGAATAAAAATCTATCATACCCTACAGGCAGTAGGAGGGAAGAAGGGCTAAGCAAAGGAGGAGGTTAGAAGGGAGGGAAGAAGTAATAAGGGGGAAGGGTTTGAAAAGGGAGGGGGGCTGATGAGAAGGGAATACTGAGGTCATATATATGAGGTCAATACAGCAGTCAAAAGGAAAGCTCTTAAGGAGTGGAAGGGAAAAGGGGGAAAAATAAAAGCATAATTGGGGAGGGAATAGGATGGAGGGAAAGATACAGATAATAATCATAATTGTGAATGTGAATGGGATGAACTCTCCCATGAAACGGGGGGGGGGGAGGGGGCACAACAGACCAAAAACCATAATCCTACAATATGCTGTTTACAAGAAATGCATTTGAAACAGGGGGAAACATACAGGGTAAAGGTAAAAGGCTGGAGTAAAATATATCATGCCTCAGCTAAAGTAAAAAAAAGCAGGGATAGCAATCCTTATCTCAGACAAAGCAAAAGCAAAAATAGTTCCAATTAAAAGAGATAAGGAAGGAAACTATATCATGCTAAAAGGCACCATCAAAAATGAAGTAATATCATTACTAAACATTTATGCACCAAGTGGTACAGCATCCAAATTCCTAAAGGAGAAGTTAAGGATGCTAGAGGAAGAATTAGATAGCAAAACTATAACAGTTGGGGACTTCAATCTCCCCCTCTCTGAGCTTGATAAATCTAACCTCAAAATAAACAAGAAAGAACTTAAGGAGATAAATAGAATCTTAGAGAAGATAGATTATGGTAGACCTCTGGAGAAAACTGAATGGGGATAAAAAGGAATATACCTTCTTCTCAGCATTACATGGCACATATACAAAAACTGACCATGTACTAGAGCATAAAAAGCACACAATTCACTGCAGAAAGGAAGAAATATTAAATGCATCCTTCTCAGATTCAGTAAAAATTGTATGTAATAAAGGGCCATGGAAGGACAGACTAAAAACTAATTGGAAACTAAATAATATATGAATGAGTGGGTCAAACAAGAAATTACAAAAACAACCAGTAACTTCATTCAAGAGAATGATAATAATGACACAACATACCAAAACTTGTGGGATACAGCAAAAGCAGTTCTTATGGGAAATTTTATATCCCTGAATACATACATAAATAAAATAGAGAAAATGTAGGTCAATAAATTGGGCATACGACTGAAAAAGCTATAAAAAGAAGAAATTGAAAATCCGCAATTAAATAGTAAATTAGAAACAATGAAAACCAAAGCAGAGATTAACAAAATTAAATTTAAGAAAACTATTGAATTAATAAATAAAACCAAGAGCTAGTATTATGAAAAAACAATAAAATTGATAGACCTTTAGTCAATATGATAAAAAAAGAAAGAAGAAAACCAAATTATGAGTATCAAAAATGAAAAGGGTGAATCTACATCCAATGAAGAGGAAATTAAAACAACAATTAGGAATTATTTTGCCCAACTGTATGCACATAAATTTGACAATCAGTGAAATGGATGAATATTTACAAAAATATAAATTGCCCAGACTAACTGAAGAGGAAGTAAACTACTTAAATAATCTCATCTCAGAAAAAGAAATTGAACAAACCATCAATGAACTCACTAGGAAAAAAATTTCCAGAGCCAGACGGATTTACTGGTGAATTCTACCAAACATTTAAAGAACAACTGACTCCAATACTTTACAAACTATTCAGGAAAATTGGAGAAGAAGGAGTCCTACCAAATTCTTTTCAAATACTTTGGGTACAAAATGAAGACAGGACTCATTGGAAAAGACTTTTATTGAAGTCAAAAGGAGAAGAGGAAAACAGAGGATGAGATAGATAGATAAATAGGTAGATAGACAGACAGACAGATAGATAGATAGATAGATAGATAGAATAGATAGACAGAGTAATGAAAACAACAAACATGAGTGTGGACAGACTTCAGGAGACACTGGAAGATAGAAGGGCCTGGTGTGCTATGGTCTAGGGAAGGGGTGGGGAACCTGTGGCCTCTAGGCCATAAGTACAGTCCTTTGATTAAATCCAAACTTCACAGAACAAATCTCTTTAATAAAAAGATCTGTTCTAGAAAACTTGGACTCAGTTAAAAGGACAGGCTTGAGGACCTAGAAGGCCACATGTGGCCTTGAGGTCACAGGTTCCCCACCTATGGTCTAGGGGGTCATAGAGAGTTGGTCGTAACTGAACAAGGATGTGTTGTGATTGTTTTTAATGAAATTATTTATTGACTGTTGCTATGACTTGTTTGATAAACTTATTTTTTAAGGTTAAATTATTTTGTTTCCAATTGTTCTTTTTTTAATTTCTGCATCCCCAAATCCTTTGCTATCAATTTTACTGCATTATAGTCTAACAAGGGTACATTTAATATTTTCCTACATTTGTTTGTAAGGTTTTTATGCCCTAATACATGGTTAATTTTTGCAAAGGTGTCATATACAGACGAGTCAGATGTATAATCCTTTTTATTCCTATTCAGTTTTCTTCAGTGGTCTACTGCATCTATTTTTTTTCTCTGAAATCAATATTCCATTTACTATATACACATGCCTTTGCACAAGTTCTCCCGTAAACCAGGAATGTATTTTCTTTTAAGTTCTACCCTAGATTCTGTCAAGGTTCATAAGAAACTTTTCCTGATTTTTCTACTTCTTAGTACTTCTTTTCCCTGCAATTATCCTGCAAATTCATTTATTAACTTATTTTTTTTTCTTTAGTGAAGTCCCATAGATTTAGAGCTGTAAGGGACCTTGAAAGTCAATTACACTAACCTCTTCAATTGATAAATAAGAAGAGCGAGGGCTAAAGAGGTGAAAAGACATATGTAAGGGAGTAAGTAAAAGAACTGAGATTTGACTCAGGGAACCGGGAACCAAGGCTGAAAATCAAGGAAATAAAACAGGAGTACAATTGCTGAAATCAGGATACATGATTTAAGCAACAACCTATAGATAAGACTGAATTGATGCTCAATTGGTCTCCTTGCCAAAGGATCAGAAGAGTTCTTGAAGTTGAACCTAAGTGAAAACAACTCTGAATGGCTAAAGCTGGTAAATCAGCAGGAAATACAGAAAGGAGTGAAAAGACTTGGGTTGGAATTCTGGTTGCATTACTTTATGAGCATCTATTCCTCAAAGTTTTCAAGATATTCTCTTCCCTCATTAATCTCATGGGCTCAAGTAATCATTTCCATGAAAGATGACCTAAATCTATACATCTAGTACTTTTCTCTCTTGTGAGTTAATTACTTTTAATTTTTTCCTTGTATTTTCTGCCACTGAATTAATATGCAATGTTAGTATCAAATTGGATGTCTGATTTTTATAGTAAAAGATGATTGCTATGCTTTTAATTGTTTGGTATACAGTGATGAATTTAGATTTCAGGGGTTTCAAGCAAAAATTTCAAAAGACCCCTGAAAAACAAAAATCAAAAGATATCCAGAAGAAAGGTATTCTCTCTTTTTCTAGGTCTTACTGGTAAATGTGGAAGACCTTGGAATGACTTTTAAGTCTATTAGGATAAGTCATTTGTCAGTTAATATTTTTTTTCTTTTAAACAAATGCTTTCTTAACTTCTGTTTTACATCATTCATTTCCTCCAGATTTTGAGTTACAATCATTTCCCCCCCGTTATTCCCCTACCCAACCTCCCAGAATAGCAGTCCCACAAGATATCGCTTCCTCCTATCTGCTCTCTCCCATACCTTCTCCCATACACCCTTCGACTTTTCCATTACAGGAAGGTGAATCTTTGTGTTCCAAGGCCTGTGCATCTTATCTCCCAATTACAAGCAAAAGAGTATTAATAATAGTATTTATATATATATATATATATATATATATACATATATATATATATATATATATTTGAAATATTTAATGTTAAGACCTCGAGTTTCAGATCGATTTCCTTCCTCCCTTGTCACCCATTTCCCTCTGGGGAGATAAGTAATTCAGTATATGTTGTACATGTCTAGCTATGCAAAACACTATCATAGTAGATATATTGTACAAGGCTGCTTATAATTCCCTCCCACTCATCCCACCCCCAACCTGGTCCATTCCCTGCATGATCCTGTCCCTCTTCTATAGTGGGTACTTCCAACCTCCCCTCCCCGCAAGGATGCCCTCCCATCCATCATCCCTCCTCTCATCCCCCTTCCCCCTATTCTGCTGCAGGTTGAGATATCCCATTTAGTATGTATGTCATTCTCGCCCTGAACCTAATTCAATGAGAATGTAGTTTTGCCTTTTTTGCCTTCCTATTCTCCTCATCCCTTGCAACCACTTCCCCTTGCTTCTTCTACATGAGATAGTTTAGCCTACCCTGTCTTTCCCCATCTCCTCTTGCCACTTTCCTCTCTCACCTCATAATTTCATCCCTTGAGTATTCTCCCTTCCCAACAAATTCAACCTATGCCCTCTATCCATATATAACTGTAACCATATACACACACATTCACATATGTATTCATATGACCACACACCCTTCTTCCATTGTTTTCATAGTGAGAAAGATATCATCAGTCACAGTTATTGCTTTTCCATAAAGGAATGTAAATAGTTCAACTTTGATAATTTCCTTTTGATTTCTTTTCCCTGATTACCTTCTCAGGCATCTCTTCCTTCTTGTGTCTGGATGTCAAATTTTCTATTCAATTCTGGTTTTTTCTCAAGAATGCTTGAAAGTCCTCTATTCCACTGAATGACCATATTTTCCCCTGAAACAAAATACTCAGTTTTGCTGGGTAGGTGACCCTTGGGTTCATTCCCAGTACTTTTGCCCTCTAGAATATCATATTCCATGCCTTTCGATCCCTCAGTGTAGAAGCTGCCAGGTCCTGGGCTACCATGATTGTGTTTCCACAATATTGAAATTGTTTCTTCCTGGCTGCTTGGAGTATTTTCTACTTGATCTGGGGATTCTGGAACCTGGCTGTAATATTCCTGGGAGTTTTCTTTTTGAGATCTTTTTCAGGAGGTGATAGGTGGATTCTTTCAACCTCTATTTTGCCCTCTGGATCTAAAACATCAGAGCAATTTTCCTTGAGAATTTCTTGAAGGGTGATTTCTAGGTTCTTTCTTTGATCATGGCTTTCAGGTAGTCCAATAATTTTTAAATTGTCTCTCCTGGATCTATTTTCCAGGTCAGTGGTTTTTCCCATGAGATATTTCACATCGCCTTCTAATCTTTCATTTGTTTGGATCTGCTTAACAGCATCTTGATTTCTCATAAAGTCATTAGCTTCCATTTGCTCCAGTCTAACTCTGAAGGAATGAATCTCCTCAGTGAACTTTTGAGATTCTTTTTCCATCTGGCAAATTCGACTTTTTAAGGCATTCTTCTCCTCATTGCCCTTTTGGGCCTCCTTTGCCATTTGAGTTAGTCTATTTTTTAAGGTGTTGTTTTCCTCAGTCAGGCTGTTGACCCTCATTTCATACTTTTCCTGCATCCTTCTCATTTCTCTTTCCAATTTTTCCTCCACTTCTCTTATTTGATTTTTAAAGTCCTTCTTAAGGTCCTCTATGGCCTGCAACCCGCTCATGTTTTCCCCTGGGGCTTTTGGAGCAGGACTTCTGACTTCACAGTCCTTTTCCCGCTCTATGCCCCCAAAATAGGATTCTAGGGTTGCATTTTTCTGTTTCCTTTCCCTTGGCATGTTGCCACTTAATTACTTGACTTCTGGGCTTGTTGCCACACTATGGCTTTAAGGCCAGATAGAGGAATTTTCATCCTGAACATGTTGGAGGCAACTTCCATTTCTGGCAAGCTGTAAACCCACCCATGACTTCCACCCTAGATCACAATCCAGATCCAGGGAGGTTAAAGCAAGAGTGATTACCCCCCAAGACTGATTGCTGATCTCCCTACAGTTTGCAGGCCAGGAGCTGGGGCTGCCTCTGAAAACTACAAAATGGTGTGTCTCCTCAGTGGCTTCTAGCCCCCAGGGGAGGAAACCGACGCATTCCCCAAATACTGGTCCCAAAGTCCATAGGACAGTAACCTCTTACTTTGTCCTAGGCATGTCTATGTTGATAATTCTGGAGTCGCCACAGCTGCTGGTGTTCTGGGGTTCCTCCAGCCGGCTGTTGACCCTGCCGCCCTGGGGCTAAAACCTCGGCTCACGGGGACCTTGGCTCCGGCTCGGCTCGGCTTCCTGCGCTCTGCGCGCTGCCAGTTCCCAGACTGCTGCGCTGGTACTTCCTGCAGGGCTGCTGGGCTGTCCTCACCGGGAGGTTAGATTCTCTGTGTAGTTCTGTGGGTGCTGGGGCTCCAGAAGTTGTTCAGAGTCCCCTTTTACATAGTTTGGGGGGAATCTGGGGGCAGAGTGGCTTGGATGAGCTGTTTCTACTCTGCCATCTTGCCTCCTCCCCCATCAGTTAATATTAATTTACACACTGGGGTCTTTACACAAAGTAGTTGCTAGTATTCATTATATAGACAGAAGGTGAAGTTTTCCCTGAAATAAGTTCCAAATGAGCCTGTTAAAAAAAAAAAAGGAAGATGCGAGCAAAGTATCCAGTGTATGTAAATATAGAGTAAAATTTCCACTTGCTTTAGTTTCTCCTGAGTACTGAGAGAAATTATTTTTCTATTTATAACTAGTTATTAAATTAGGATTTTTTTTTTCTTTTTCCTTTCCTATTTCCTTATTCATAGATTAGTCCTTGAAGTCTCTGAAGTACAGGGTTGATGATGAGATTGGCCTACCTCTGGGAACATTCTCCTCAATCATAGGTGGGACCCCACCCAACTTGGAAAGAACTTCTTTTAATTTTTTTTTGAGGAGGGAAGGCAGGGCAATTGGGGTTAAGTGACTTGCGCAAGGTCACATGGCTAGCAAGCCTTAAGTGTCTGAGGCCAGATTTGAACTCAAGTCCTCCTGACACTGCACCACCTAGCCGCCCCAGAAAAAAGCTTACTTATGATTAAAGTGTATATACTATGTTGTGTTAAGAGCTGTCTCTTTTTTCTTTACTTCCTTCTAAGTTTTCTTTTGTTCTCTGCAATGCACTTTTTACTTTTTTCTTTTCTCCCTTTTTCTCTTCCCCATCCCCAGAAGGCTACAATCAAGCATGGATATAAATACACACACACACACACACACACACACACATATATATATACACATGTATATACACACATACATATACAGACATATACACACAAAGATATACATATATACATAAACACATATACACTTATACATATATACACTTACACATACATATACTTAGATTTCAATAATCACAGTCACATAGAGACATATACATTCATATGCATGTTTGTAAGACCGTACTATACTTATTCATCCTCTGTTTCTCTGAGGGTGGATAACCTCTTTCTTTACAGGTCCAAGTCTTTCCATATTTTTACATGTCATTTCCTATACCACAACAATATTCCCACCTTATATTATCTAGTTGTTTCATTTATATATATATATATATATATATATATATATATTTGAAACATTTAATTTTAAAAGTTCAAATTTCAGATCCAATCCCTTCCTCCCTTGTCACCCATTCCCTCTGGGAAGATAAGCAATTCAGTATGCGTTGTACATGTATAGCTATGCAAAACATTACCATAGTAGATATATTTATCTAGTTGTTTTAAATAGTCCAAAACAACACTGATAAATATCGTTGAAATATATTGTAATTTCCCTAGTTTTCTCTTTTGATTAAATCTATTTTAGCCTTAAACTTTGCCCCACAATTACCATCCCTACTCCTTTTTTCCTAACAAATTTTACTCCTGATCTTTATTTTATGTTTGTGCATATCTCTCATTTCTTAGCCTTCCTAACTCTTCTACTTTACTTGTACCCACTACCTTGCCCTCCTATTACTTAACCTAAACCCCCTCCAGAGATCCCTTTCTTATCCTCCCATTCTCATTAATCTAAACATTCTTCTATAACCTCCACTTTAATCTATTCCCTAACTTTACTTACTCTCTAGCAATCCCTCCCTAATCCTTGCCCTGTCCTTATCCTCATAGCATTTTCTTTTTGAATTTAGAAAACTTTTAAACTCCTCTCTCTTTCTCTACACACACACACACACACGTGTGTGTGTGTGTGTGCATACATACATACATACATACATATATATATATATATATATATATTCGTATTGTTCCCTCTTGAACTCATTCTCTATGAAAGTAGGTTTTCAGAATTACCAGCCCTCCTCCCCATCTAATTCATCATTATCAATTCTTCCATTTGCACATCATTTGTATAAGACAATTACTCATTTTAGCTGTTCCTAAACAGTTTTACTTTTTAAAATTCTATCATACTATGTCTACTGTAACCTTTCTTACAAACTACCCAATTATTAATGACAATCTTAGACATGTAATTTATATTTTACATACAAAAGTAAATAGTTTCTCCTTACTGAGTCCCTTATAATTAGTCTTTGATGTGTACTTTATCTTTCTCTTGGTTCTTGAATGTCAAATATATGAAGTTCAGGTGAGGTTTTTTTTTGTTTTTCTTTCTGCAAAATCCTGAGAGTCTGACAATTCATTAAATGCCCACCCCCAATTCAGGATTATGCTTAGTTTTGTTGGGTATGACATTTTCAGCCAGAACCCCAGTTCTTTTGATATATCTATATATCTATAGATATAGATATATAGATGTATATGTATATGTATATGTATATGTATATGTATATGTATATGTATATGTATATGTATATGTATATGTAGTGTTCTAAGATGTGCAGTCTTTTTAGTGTTGCCATTGCTAGGTCTTGTGAGATTCTAACTGTGGCACTGCCATATTTAAATTGTTTTGTTGTTGTTGCTCATAAAATTTTACCCTTCAGCTGGGTGTTTCAGAATTTGACTATGATATTCCTGTGGGTTTTCCTTAAAGGATCTCTTTCAGGTGGTGATCAGTGAATCTTTCCTATTTCTACTTTCCCCCTCTTGTTCTAATGCTTTGGGACAATTTTCTTTAATTTTTCTTGTATTATTGTATCAAGATTCTTTTTTTGATCATAGTTTTCATGTAGTCTGATTATTCTTGTTTTCTCTGCTCTATCTGTTCCCCAGATCAGTTATTTTTCTTATGAGATGTTTCACATTCTCTTCTATTTTCTCCTTCTTTATATTTTCTTTTATTATTTCTTGCTCTCCTTAGCTTCACTAGATTCCCCTTACCCAATTCTGATTTTCAAGGTGAAGTTTTCTTCCTTAATATTCTGGATCTCCTCTCCTCTCCTATGCATCTCCTCTCCTAATAATCTTCTTATTTTTATTGGATTTTTTAATAGTTTTTCCTCAATCTTCCTCATTTGATTTTTAAAGTCTTTTTAAAGCTCTTCTATGAATCCTTGTTAGGCACCAAACCTTGGTCATTTGACATTACTCTTTGTTGTAGAAGAGGGTTTCTTTGCTTCAGTATCCTCCTCTGAAATGAACCCGTCTTTTCTATTGCCATAGTAATTCTCTATGGGGGGTGGTGATTCTGGCTTTAGATCTTTCTTCAATTCTTCCCCTGGCCTGGAACCAAAATTAAGACCTCTAGCCTCCTAGAAGTGGGCAAAGTCAGCATCATCCCTGCCTCACTGGATGTATGCTGGTTCCTTCTTGCCCCTGGCCACATCTCTACAGCACAGGTGGGTCTGGCATTCCTTGTCAGCAAAGGTTCCCTCGATCTTCTCCAGTTCAGATACCTCACTCCCCTCACTGTCCTGGGAGTAACAGTTCCTATGGTTGGGGCTGAGGCAGCCTCCCAATCTAGCTAATCCCAAGGCTTGCCTGCTATTTAAGCAAACCTAGCCTGGAAGTGTTTACACTTCATGAGGAAAAAACTTCATCTTGGAATTTTTCTTCAGATCTTCTCTGATTGTCCCAGGAAGACCACTGTTCTGTCCCTACTCTTATTTTTACTCCTCCATGTTCTCCCTGAAGTGCTATTATTATCTCATTTGTGGGAAAAATCTAGAGGGCTTGGAATTTTCTGACCTACTCCTTCATCTTCCCAGGATCTTCTCTACCCCCACCTCTTAATAACTTTTCTTCCTCCCTCCACCCTGGCCAATATCTTAGGGTGGTATTGCTGGTATTTAAATTTGTATCTGGTCTCTACAAACATCATGGTACCACAGTTTTTAACAAATGCATTTTGATGTTAATGATGACTAAAACTTGAGAAAACACAAATTACTAAAAAGAAAATATATTAATAGTACTCTATTGTAGGGCTTGGTGGCCTATGAACAATATTTAGCTCACTTAACATTCTAAAGTAGACTAACATGACAAGATTCCTAATTTTCCACCAGCTGCTCTGCTTGGTTTCAAATCTATCATGATCTTCTATCATTCCCAGTACAGAATAAAATTACCACCAGATAAACTCATCACCAAGAAAGACAAGATTATAGAGATTGCTTCAGCTTTGCTAATCATACCTTATCAGTATCTTCAATTGCTTCTGCCTCTTTGATTGGAGGGCTAGAATAATTCTCTTCCCACTCCACCCCCTCACCTCCTCCAATAACCTCCCTTAGAGGGATTAAAATCCCAACCACCATTTGATCTCCTTAGTTTCAACTTCATTATCATCTTCATCAAGCCCCCATACTGTGTACCCTATGGCACTTCCCCTCACACTCTTTTTCAGCTTCCTCCATTAGATTACAAGTTTCTTATGTGCAGGAACTGCCTTTTTGGGGGAGGAGGTGGTATCCCCAGTGCTTAGCACACTGCCTGACACATAGTATATATAACAAATATTTATTTTATCAGAAGGCAGAAGCACCTTCCACTTAGTCTTACATACTATAACCCCAAATTTATGTGAACAGTGTGCTCAGAATCTCAGTAAATCAGTCAGATGAACCATACCATGATGAGAAAGTACCAAATGAGATTTCCATGTAGGAATTGATTAAATGTAAAGTTTAGGTCTTTTATATCTTAAGACACTAACAATTTCTCTACTCAATTGAGAAGTACAGAATGATGATTAAAAGAAACAAAACTAGCCTAGCTTGTATTATTTTTGAAACATCAGTTCTATTTTCAATAGGCCAAATAACTGTCTAAAAGTAGTTTGACTTTATAGCAAAAATAAGGCAACCAGTCAATCAATAAGCATTTACTTCTGTCTAATATGTGGACAAGTACTATACTAAGGTGGTAAGTGTGTAAACACCAAAATGATCACTATCACCAATAATAAAGATCTTGTTCTCCTTGCCTGTGCTCTAATCCACAGGAGATACAGTGAGGATGCTGTTTGTGTCAATGTCAAATGCTACTTCAATCTGAGGAACACCCCTGCATTTATGTCTTTTCAGATTTTTCTGAAATCTGCTTCTTCATCATTTCTTATTACACAGTAGAATTCTACCACATTCGTATACTATACAGCTTACTCAGTCATTTCCCAATTAATGAGCATCCCCTCAATTTCCAATATTTTGCCACCACAAAAAGGGCTGCTATGAGTATTTTTTTCACATGTAGGTCATTATCCCTTTTTTAAAAATGATCTCTTTGGGATATAGACCTAGCAGTGATATTCCTGGATCAAGTAGTATACACAGTTGGGGCAGCTAGGAGGCTCAGTGAGTAGAGCACTGGCCCTGGAGTCAGAAGGACCTGAGTTCAAATCCGGCCTCAGACACTTAACACACACACACAAACAAAATCCTAGCTGTGTGACCTTGGGCAAGTTACTTAACCCCAACTGCCCTCCAAAAAGCCAAAAAAAAAAAAAGAGTATACACAGTTTTATGACCCTTTGAACAAAGTCAAATTGCTCTCCAGAATGGTTGGATCAGTTTGCAATCCCAATAATTGT